>SNQJ01S0000004.1:6327-28254 GCA_010110895.2 Picea sitchensis | reverse complement strand
GCCCTAGCTAGTTTATTTCCATTCTGTCTGTAAGCATATTTCAGTCATTTGTTATTAATGAAATGAAGTCTTATTTCCGCTGCATCTCTGTGTTTATGTGTATTTCTGTATTTCATTGTGTTCCTACATAAATCCGGATCAATCTCTCATGCAAATAATTGTTCATTCTTTATCTATTTGTTGCATTCCTTTCTTGTTGCGTTCTCAGATTCATTTTAGCAGATCACATCAAATGACAGACAAACCAAAAACTCAAGCAATCTACTATAATCTCTGCATGTCCTTCGACTCTCCCGCGAGAGAGTCATGCCCATACATGATCTAATATCATGTTGAATTTTTATATGAGATGATATGTGAGACTAATCGAATATTACAATGATGAATGTGCCATATATAAATAACATATGGTGACCATCCATGAAAGGATGCGTCCCTTGGATAATAAATAACTACTTATTTATTATATATATTTATACCTTATATTATAAATATATTGTATTAATAATATTATTTAATAATTAATATTATGCAAAGAGGTAGATCATCCCACAAAACCTTGGATTTTATCTCAACAAGCAAATAGGCCCAGATTAACCCATGAGAAAACAAAACGACCCGTCAAATTGACCAATCGCTACAAAATTTGGCCATACATCTTGCATATGAAGGGAAACACGCGGTTGTACATGTAAAAATGACCCCAACAACTAAAAATTCACTCCCACTGCAAATTGAACTCTTATATCAGAAAATAGACCTTCTGCAATAGACAATTGGCCCTCCTAAGAGACAAATTGAACCTCTGATGAGAAAATTGACCCGAACACCTTCAAATTTTCCAAAACAAAAGGAGTATGTACAATAAAAAATGAATCCGTACGGTCTGTGTAAAGACAAAGGATAGACTAGATGTCCATGAAATAAAATACTACACCCCACAAACAAATTTCACCCAAAATGGCCTCCCGGATCAAAATTTATTATCTTCGAAAGAATGGGCTAGGTTTGGTAACAAACTAGACTTGGTAAAAAAATAGGCTTGGTAAACTACCAAACCTAAAAGTTAGCCCAAAAAATTTTAGTTTTAAAAAAGAAGCGGATACTCGATATCAACCCATTTCTTTATTATGGAGACAATGGCGAGGTCATATTTTAAAAGAGAATGCACATAAATGTGAGGAATATGAAAAACAAGGGTTAGTGTTTTGAGAAAAACAATCTCAATCTTGTAGAAAAATGCCAAGATCTAAAGAGAAGCCTTAATGACTATTAGATTTGACAAAAAAAATACAAAATAAGGAGATCCTAAGAAAATATGTTTCCATGTAAAACATTTAACAAAAAATTACTAAAGTTGGTATTGTCTTCTTTATTCTTAAAAAATATCCAATCTTATACTTGAGCTCTCACACACCACAATCCATCTTCACATCGTTCTAATGTATATGATCACTATGTGAGAATTCATTTCAATGTCCCTCATGGGTCTCTCTTACCTCTATTATATACCAATAGGTATAGAGGAATTACATCCCAAAATACATGTGGGATAAATGTAATTTCATCACTTTATATAATGAATGGTAACAAGAGTATATTTTTTCATGATGTATGTGGGATAACTATTTTACATAAGAGTAGACATTATTACATTCCAACAATACCACACAAGTCATCATTACATATTCCAACACCCCCCTTAATGATGACTAGGGAGAAGGGACACTTATGGATGAAGATGACATTATAATACCTTCCAACATTCTCTGGAAGAATAAGAAGACAATTCCTTCCATGGTCATATGGAATTACATAATCAAATATAACCTAGAGACCTGAAATAATGACACCAACATATTTGATTAGGGAATATAACATAGAGAAGGAAACATAAATGGTATAATTTTTTTATTCAAGTGGGGAACCTGTGTTTGAAGATCTTGAATTTTTTGACAACTATGTTGAGAAAATTCCCATTAGGATGAAAAGGAAATTTGTATTTTATGAGATTCCATATTGGGAGCATCTTACGATTGGCCACTTACTAGATCCCATGCATATGTTAAAAAATGTTTCCTCTTCTTTATGGAGGAACATATCATCGAATAAAAGTGACACATTGACTGTTAGGAGATATATTATTGCTTAAAATACTAAAAAGTGACAATAGGAAAGAAAATAAACTAGAGGAGAGGTTGATTCCTCTTGGTCTTTTAAAGAAGGTGATGCCCCATGGATTTTGAAGAAAGATGATATTTCCATGGAAAAGGATGCTATATTGGGTGTGAACGAACATTCTTTATATGGGTTGACTCTACATTGTTTCTTCACTATAGAAGGGAATTTGTCATTGTTGAAATCACATGACCATCTGAAACTTTTAGGGGTATGTATGTTGAATACATGATTCTTCTTCTATACTTCTGGTAAAAATATTCCATGCACTTACAATTTTATGGAAATAAATTATGTGTGTGTCTATTTTGTAGTGTCATTATCCTTTTCTCGTGCATGGTTGTGTGAACCATGACTTCCTCGAGGTTTTTTGACGTGCATATCAAAATTATCTGCATTTTCACATTGGATCACATCAAAGGAGATTCAGATGGCTAGCATTCCGCGGTGGCATTGAGAGATAGTTTAGATTGTTTGTATGTTTGATAAGGAACTTCCCACAAGTTTTATGGTGTTGTAAGTCCATATTCTAATTCACCTACTTAATGAGTTTGAATTACGTGGGGTGCTCTCATGTCATTGGATGTTCTTCTTAGAGAGGTACATGAAAAAATCGAAGGGGTTTGTTTGACAAAGGGAAAAGCCAGAGAGCTCTATGGTAGAGGGGTACATAATATTTGAGTCATTTTCTTATGCCAGTGAGTACATCAAACAAGTTGATGACATATCATGGGTATTTTGTTGGTATTACCATCAATATGAGGACAAAAGGGAAGGGGATCTAGTCCAAACTAATGGAAAAAGGTGCTTGATAAAGAGTAAGTCACTTGTATTTTGTCAATTTAGTATAAATAAATTGTTTACATTGAATTCTATAATATATGTTTGATTTCATGCTATTCATTTTGAATTATTCTATAAATCAACAAATTTAGAAATTGATTCGATCAATAAATTCGTTCTTTAAGTTGATAATATAAATTTGATCTCATGCTATTCGTTTTAAATTTTTGTATACATCAACAAATTTGGAAATTGATGCCATCAATAAATCTGTTCTTTACAACAGAGAGACATTGTGAGCATGGGTTGCACTATATGAAGATAAAAGAAGGACATGGGATAGTGATATAAAAGAATTCAGGCGATCGAATGGTGGAAGCATGCCTTATCCTGATCATTTAAAAGAAAACATGCCAAAAATATGTCCTAATAGTTGGGTGGCTGAAAAAATATAAGAGAAATATGCAGTGTCCGATCGTAACCCATGTGGAGAAGATTTGGATGCACTAAACATAGGGATTGGATGCAACTACTCTATAATAGCCTCTCTGAGTGCCAGTTTCTATTTATAATGTTGCACATTTTAATTTACATGAATTGTGCTTTTGTTAATTCTTGGGTTATTAGACATATGACATCATCCTTTGTTAACAATTTTATAAGTGCATTTGTTCCCATTTATGTGTGCATATGGACATCAATATTGCATTGAGTATGCTAATGATGGACACACCACACACAATTATGGAGTGGAGGTCAATTTAAACCAATCTAGTCATGCTAACCACCATGATCAAAACCTGATAGAGGGGAAGTTAGGTTACATTGGAAAGATACAAGAGATCATTCAAGTGGAATTCTCATCATTTCAAGGTGTTATTTTTTGTTGCAAGTGGTGGGATACTTTTGTCTGAAGAAATGTAAAGGACGATTGTGATAGTGGGATAATATGTATTAACTCTAAAAAAATGTGGGTTGAAACTAAGGAGCCTTATATTTTCCAAAAACATTGCAATCAAGTGTTTTTTTACCCAGATGTGTTGGATGGGGATTGGCGGTTCGTATTAAGACATGATAAAAGCTATACAAATATTTTTTATAATAAAAATGTTACAATGCCAAGCGAGGAATATAATCGGGGTGATGGCAACAAAGAATTTGCAAATGCTTTGTTTCAACATTTATATTGTGGATGTGTCATTTTATCATGGGTATATATAATGACCAATGTTTTTTTTTCTTCATTTTATAATTGTCTTGGATATGAAAAGTTAACAACCATTTACAACCACCATATTGAAAATACATTAAATAGTAAAATATGGAATCACGGTTGGTTAATATGCTCTAATACATTGTTAGGTAGAATAAGAAACACAATACCTTCCATAGTAACACATTCCAACACTCCCCCTTAATGACAACTTCTAGAATTTCCCATAATATGCAAATAAGAACACACTTTACCTCATGGATTTGATTAAGATAACAATCGCTTATGAATGAATCATGAAATTGTGTTTGAAACAAGTTGTACGATGAAATCTTGTAGAACACCACAATAGTGTACATAAACCTCAAATGGCCAATACATCAAAACAAGTGGCTAGTAGAAAATAATCACAACCATAACTCAAATGATATCTGAAAGAACTCTTGCAGAACACCACAATAGTGTACATAAACTTCAGATGGACAATACACCATAACATCTGTAAAGGAAAACAATTGTACCAACCAATTTGGAAAGTGAAAAAATAATGTTGTAGACCATATTATGAATACAAGAAACCCAAATCTATACACATAAATGTTTCCAATAGACAATCTTCACAACCAAATAACTCTACTAAAGATTACATTGTGAATACACAACCCCAATGGTCTATCCATTGAAAAAATATCCCCACAGATAATAATCATGACTTTACAATAGAAGATGAAACTTCATTACATTACATTATTATTTGAATATGATGATATGAAACAGAATTTCATTACATTCCCCTTTATTACAACTTCAAACATCCCAGATAAAGTGATAAATAGTTTCAAACTTTGTTGATGTCAAGGATAAGATGAAGAGAGGAACAATGTAGGAAGTCATTACAACTGCAATAAAATCCTCAATAAAGTGTAAGAAGAAGACGCTTGCAATTGTCAAGAATCAGTGTTGAATGATAATATCAATATTCTTAGAAACTCAATATAGGAACAATCTGCAGAACCAAGCTATCCCACAATGCTTCTCAAAAAACCCCATGGAGAAAGTGAAGCAAATAGAGAGATAATATGCACACAAGAACTTCCAAGAGTAAATCATATAATGATCATGATAATCCCATTAAAAAATCTGAAATTTATTTTACACAACAATAGTAAACAACAACATATACATATAGAACAAAATATGATAAAAACATATCACTTGAAAAATCTAGTCATTAAGCAACTAAGTCTTAAGCATTGGATGGTTTCTTCCTGTCACCATGATAAAATTGTAGAGATTCATGCTCCTGAAAATGTAAAAAAATATCTTCCACACCGGTGTAAATATGTTGAACCTACACAAAATAGATCTAGCTGGGAATTGACATACACAATTGCAAAGAAAATAGAAGAAAAAAGAAGCAGGAGATAAAGAATGGAAGAATTCTCATTAACCAAATGAATGAATGATAATTTACACATGATATACTCTGTATAACTCAACCAATGCGTACTGGAGGAGAAGCAAATGTGCCATAGTGGTGGTCTATAGTTATATGGACACACACCACCATTTATGGGAGTAAACTGCCACATAGTTTAGTCTCTCGGGTAGTTACAGGAGTGAACTACCACCTAGTTGAGTTAAATAGTCTATCAGACTTCAGTCGACTGAATGAAATAGAGTGAAGTGAGGAGGAGATCAGGGAATCATGGGTAATGTGCTAGTCTGGTGATGATACCAAGGAAAATGTGCATTAGCTGGTGATGATCCCAATGCTGCATGGTGATAATCCCAATGTAGCATCTAGACTCCATTCAACTGATCAAACCGAAGAGAATATTCTCCCTAGAGGAATATTCTTCCTAAAATATAGGAGACTAAATAATGACTAATAAACATAGGAAAAACCTTAGGAAAAATAAATCCTAGGTGTGTGTGAAGTAACTCCAACACCCCCCCTGAACATCACTATGGTGAAAATAAAGAATGGGTCCCAGGAACGAGACCATGTTAGGTACCCAAATACAAAATATACACTAAAATAAAGTGAGGAAAGAGGGAAAAACTCATGGGAAACCCTCCCCCCCCTCAAGGTACAATGTATGTAAAAATAAGAACTGACAGTTGCTAGGCAATTGTGTCCTTCCCTCTAAGACGACTGCACAAAGAATGGAAGTTCTGCTCAGTGAATATGTTTGCAGTCTATTCTGCCGAAGGACATAACTTCAGGTCGATGATCCCCTCATGTACTAAGTACCATATTTAATGCATGTGGATCTTGATGTGCTTCGTCCGGTGCCTCTGAAATGGATCTATGCAGAACTTCAGAGTGCTCTGGTTGTCACACCAGATGACGATCAATCGATGAAACTGAATTCCCAATTCAGTGAGAAAAATATGTAGCCACATAGCCTGAATGGTTATGTTAACCACCCCTATGTAATCTACCTTGAATGAAGATAGAGAAATAACAACCTTCTTCTAGCTCAACCAATAGATAGGCCCAGAATGAAGACTGACTGAGTAACCACATGTGGACTTGTGATCAATGCTATCGCCAACCCAGTTAGTATCAGTGAACCCGATGAGGTCCAATGTAGAGTCTACTGAATAGTGAATCCCAAAGGTGATGGTGCCTTGTACACATCGAAGCATACACTTTGCAGCCTTCGAATGTAGCTCATGCGACTTCTGCATGAACCTAGAGACTGCGCTAACTGCATAGAAGAGGTCTGGTATGAAGTGTGTGAGATACAACAAGATCCCCACTAGCTGTCTGTATAATGTGCTATCAACTAGTGGAGTGCCCCCGCCATCCTCAAGTTTGTATCATGATAGGAAAGGAGTCGAAGCAGACTTGCATTCTGTCATGTGAAATATCTCAAGGATATCTTGTGCATACTTGGCCTGAGACAATTTGATCCCTGATGCATCCTGAATGATATAGAGTCCAAGGAAGAAGTGTAGAGGACTCATGTCCATCATCAAAAACCTTTCATGCATAATCCTATTTACTATAGCAATCGCTGAAGTCGAGCAATCAATGATCAACAAATCATCAACATACAGAACTAGGAGTAGGCGTGAGTCAGTCGTCCTAAGCATGTAAACATTCGGGTCTGAATTACAATGCACAAAGTTATGTGACAAAAGGTAGGAGTCCATATTGGCATACCATGCCCTCGAAGCCTACTTGAGGCCATAAAGAGACTTCTTCAGTTGACAGACCAAAGATGAATCCGACATAAATCCTTGGGGCTGCTCCATATAGATCTCCTTAGAGAGATCACCGTAAAGAAATGCATTCTTCACGTCCATCTAATGGACTTCCCATCCCTTAGCTACCGCAATGGAAAGTGACAAACGTATGGAATCCATCTTCTCTATTGGAGCGAAGGTATCATCATAGTCAATGCCATGCACCTGCTGAAATCCTTTGAAAATAAGCCTGGCTTTGTATCTGCTAATTTATCCATCCGCTACACTCTTGGTCTTGTAGATCCATCTGCACCTGAAAAGTTTCCTTCCTGAAGGAAGGGGAACCAGATCCCAATTTTGGTTCTCGAGGAGGGAGTTGTACTCCTCCTGCATGATAGATTCCCAAAAGGGATTTCCAACAACCTCGCCATAAGACTGTGGATCTGAAGACTGAACCAAGAAAATATGCCTAGGTGGTAATGGTTCAGTGGCAATGAGTGCAAGAGGAGGCTCCTCGAAATTATTTTGAGTCCTCCTTGTATCAGTTGGATCCCCAAAAAGATCCCCTACATCTTGAAGAGTAGTCTAAGCCCACTTGGGCCTTTACTCTAGCTCTACATCTACATCTTCCTGCACTGATTCTGCATCTGACTGTACTGAATCTATATTTGGATCATATGAATCCTCTAAATCAGAACTGTCATCTGAAGAAGAGTCGACATGTGCATGCTCATCATCTTTGACAGGTGGAAGAAAAAAGGTTTCTGCATGCGGATGCTGAGGTACATGGGAGATACTTTACTCGAATTGGACACTTCACTTAATGATGATTCAGTCTGAGGAAAGATCAATAAGTCTGTATCCCTTCACATCGTTGGGTTATCCAACAAAGATACACTCTGTGATCTGTGGATCAAGTTCCTTCCTCTTTTCATAGGGAATCCGGGCCCATGCACGTGAACCGAAAATATTAAAGCGGGTCACTTCCAGTTTGAGTCCGCTCCAAGCATCATAGGTGGTATTATCCTTGACAAATCTATGGGGATATATGTTTTGTATGTAGGTTTCACAATTAAGTGCTTCGGCCCATAATATTTATGGAAGTAACTTTGCATGTAGCATGAAAGATGCCATCTCTTTCATATATCTATTTTTCCGCTCAAC
Organism: Picea sitchensis; assembly: GCA_010110895.2. NCBI lineage: Eukaryota > Viridiplantae > Streptophyta > Pinopsida > Pinales > Pinaceae > Picea > Picea sitchensis. Next base: position 19,718 of record SNQJ01S0000004.1, on the reverse strand, counting down.
AACTCCATTTTGCTGTGGAGTATAAGGAACCATGTGCTACAACTAAATCCCTGCCTCATGAAAAAGATTCTAGATTTCATGGTTGACATACTCTCCCCCATTATCAGTTCAAAGGATTTTTATTTTCTTTCCTGGCTGTGTCTCAACAAGGGATTTGAAATCTTTGAGGTGTTGAAAGACCTTTGATTTTTTCCTAAGAAAGAAAATCCATGTGAAGTGTGAGAAATCATCAACAAAAATGAGCACGTACCTTGATTTTCTTATTGATGGATGTGGAAAAGGGCTCATGAGGTCACTATGGACCAGATATAAAGGAGAGGAAGCTCTTTGAGTATTTCCTTTGTCGAATTTCTCTTGAGGGTGTTTTCCAAGAACACATCCCTCACAAATTCCTTTGGAGAAGTGGATGTCAGGTAGACCATCAACCATTCCCTGCTTTCTAAGATGTTGCATATATCTGAAATTTTAATGCCCAAACCTTTCGTGCCATATCCTACTGCTTTCATCAGCATGGGTAAGCATCAATGCAAAATCTGGTTCAATAAATTCATAAAATGTGTAGAGTCTAGATTGATGATTCACCTCACTAGTAGCAACCCTGGAATTGGTTTGCATGTCGTAGATATCCATTTCTTCAGGTGTGAATATGAATCTCTTTCTGATGCCAAAGTTATTCATCTGATACACGGAGAGAAGATTGATGGAAATTTTGGGAACGTGCAACACATTCTCAAAGCTTCCATTTATGAGTTCAATCCTTCCTTTTCCGGTGACCTCGACTGGAGAGTTGTCTGCCATCAGAATAGGAGGACCTTTGCATGCATCCAATGAAAAATATACCTCTTTTGTGGTAGCCATGTGGTGTGATGCTCCTGAATCTATGATCCAAGCATTGAGAGAGGATTTGATGGAAATCAAAGCATGTCTATGATTTCCTTTCTTGGGATTCTGATCTTCTATCTTCTTCTTCTTGGCACCCTCGGGGATGCGATCTCCAAGGGTTTTTTTATTTTTATTTTTATTTTTATTTTTTATTTTTTTTTTATTTCTCTGAAGTATTTGGGTCATTAGATCTATCTATTTCTGCATACATGTAGATTCTGGATGGAATCCTTTATGGTAGTAAGAGAATTTCCCCCCTTTTCTTCCCTTTCCACCTTTGGATCTTGAGGCATCATTGAAGGGTTTTGAGTACCCTTCCTTCTTTGGATTTGCATGTGATTTCATTTTTTCTTTATCTTTAGATTTATGATATTGATGACAGTTTCCATCTTGCACAGTAAGTGCATGCACCTTTGTACATTTTATTTTTCCCATGTTAATGAGCTTGCTCTGCTCTTGTGTCAGAGACTCGATAAAGTCCTCAAGAGAGAGCATCTTCCAGGTAGATCCAGATGTGAATATAACTGAATGAAATGTGGATAAAAACATGGAGTATTCTGGACCAAGTTTGGAGAGAATGGCGAGAACCATTTTTTTCTCTTCCTTAGATTTATCAACCCCGCAAGCATTGAGTTGCGACAACAAATCCTTATATTTGGTAAAAAACTCTTGGAGATTGTCAAATATTTTTGGATCCAATGTGAGAAATTCCACCTCAAGCATGTGTCCCCTCATCTCATCCTATTTTCCAAGGATCCCTTCCATGGTGGTCCAAGCTTCATTAGGGGTTTTACAGAAGGATATGTGAAAGAGAATTTCATGAGAAATGAGACTGCATGTTGTTTCAAATGCTTCATCCATTCGATTTAGATACTTGGATTTTTATATGGATGATGTTAGTTATGTCTATGTGTTCATGTAAAGAAGTTGTAAGGTGTAACAATGAATTCTTTTGAAAATTCCATTTTTACGCTGTCTCCAATCTTTGGTACCTGCAAAAATAATTTGGTGTGTCTTTTCCCTAATAGTCCGTCGACTTTGATACCATGTAAATGTGTTGAACCTACACATAATATATCTAGTTGAGACTTGACATACACAGTTGTAGCGAAAATAGAAGAAAAAAGTAGGAGAGAAAGAATGGGAGAATTCTCATTAACCAAATGAATGAATGATAATTTACACATGATATACTCTGTATAACTCAACCAATGTGCACTGGAGGAGAATCCAATGGGCCATAATGGTGGTCTAGAGTGATTTGGACACACATCAATAGTTACAGGAGTAAACTGCCACCTAGTCTAGTCTCTCAGGGAGTTACGAGAGTGAACTGCTACATAGGTGAGTTAACTAGTCTATTAGTCTTCAATTAACTGACTGAAACATAGTGAAGTGAGGAGGAGATTAGGGAATCATGGGTAATGCACTATTCTAGTGATGATCCCAAGGACAATGCGCATTAGCTAGTGATGATCCCAATGCTCCATGTTGATAATCCCAATGTAGCATATAGACTCCACTTAACTGATCAAATTGAAGTGAAAACTGAAGAGAATATACTCCCTAGAGGAATATTCTTCCTAAAGTATAGGAGACTGAATAATGACTAATAAACATAGGGAAATCTTTAGGAAAAATAAATCCTAGGTGTGTGTGAAGTAACTCCAAAAATCGGTAGTTTAATGACAAACAAAAATCAAGATTAATAGATAATCTTTTTGAACATGATGAAAAAACTAAGAAACTAAACCCTAATGCAAAAATTCAAGAATCTAATGACAAGAATAAACATAATTTTTCTTACCCACGATGAATGGTGGAAATAACTTACCCTATTTATGAGCTGCCACAATGCAAAAAACCACACTGGAAATTACCTACAAAAAGAAACAACGTGGAACCTCTAATCCAAATAATCCAAATGGAACCTCTAATTAGAAAGATATTACTGCTAATTAGATGAATCATAGGTTTGAATAGTCAATTTCACCCTCACGGAGAAAATTTGCAAGCCAACTGAGAAAAATGGTCATATAGGTAAGGAAATGGTCTTCTGGCAGAAATTGGCATTCTGGTAAGAGAAATCCGCCTCTTAACAAGAAAAATGATCCTCTAGATGACAACACAAGGCTCATATTTGTAAAAGAAGGTAGTCGTTCAACAAAAAATATAAATATAATTACCGTACAAATAAAAAAATGTCATCCATATGGTCTGTATAGTCTCAGATTGGAAAGAGGGTTGGCCGGTTAGTTAGCTAGTGAAAATCTGCACCTAAAAAAAATAATTCCACATAAAAATACCTCCTAGATAACAAAATATTAGTTTTGGAAGAAAAACTAGGTTTGGTAAAAATAAAGGTTTGGTAAATTTAGAAAAATGCATAGATCCAAAGAGAACCTTATTGAAGGAGTAACCAACTATGATACAATGTTAAGTAGATAAAGATATATGTGGTAAAATACCAAAATGGGAAAACATCCATAATGTTAAGTAGATAAAGATATATGTGGTAAAATACCAAAATGGGCAAACATCCATGAGAAGGTATTGTCTTCTTTATTCTTTAGAAATATCCAATCTTACACTTGAGATCCCACACATCACACTCCATATTCACATCATTCCAATGTATATCATCACTATGTGATCCTTCATTTCAATTTCCCTCATGGGTAGATCTCTTACCTCTATTATATACCAAGAGGTATGGAGGAATTACATCCCAAAATTACATGTGGGATAAATGTAATTTCATCTCTTTATATATTTAATGGTAACAAGAGTATATTACTTTATGATGCAAGTGGGATAACTCTTTTACATAAGAGTAGACATTATTACATTACAAAAATACCACACAAGTCATCATTACATATTCCAACAATACCGCACAAGTAATCATTACATATTCCAGCACCCCCCCTTAATGATGACTACAAAGAAGGAACACTTATGGAAGAATATGGGATTACAATACCTTCCAAAATTCCCTACAAGAATAAGAAAGACAATACCTTCCAGAGTAATATGGAATTACATTAATAGAGAGAACCCAAAGACCTAAAATAATGGAACTGACACATTGGATTATGGCATATGACATAAAGGAGGAGCAACTGGTAGAAGTTTTTGATTGAAATGGGGAACCTATGTTCGATGATCCTAATTTTTTTGAAAACTATGTTGAGAAAAATTCCATTGGGATGAAAAGGAAATCTGTATTTTATGAGCTTCCATATTGGGAGTATCTTAAGATTAGTCACTTACTATATCCCATTCATATATTAAAAAATGTTTCATTTTCTTTATGGAGGCACACATCATTGAATAAAAGAGAAGCATGGGATGTTAGGAAAGATCTTATAATTGCTTCAAATACTAAAAAGTGACATTGGCCAAGAAAATAAACTAGAGGAGAGATTGGTCCCTCTTGGTCTTTTAAAGAAGGTGATGTCCCATGGATTTTGGAGAAATATGATATTTCTATAGAGAAGGATGCTATATTAGGTGTGAAGGCATCTTCTTTATATGGTTCAACCCTACGATGCTGCTTCACTGTAGAAGGAAATTTGTCAGGGTTGAAATCACATGACCATATAAACCTTCTAAGGATATGTATGTCAAATACATGATTCTTCTTCTATACCATCGGTAAAAATATGCTATGAAATCACAATTTTATGGCTATTAATGATGTGTGTGTCTATTTTGTAGTGTCATTATCCTTTTCTCTTGTGTGGTTGTGTGAACCACGACTTCCCCTAGGAATTTCAAAGTGCCATATCGAAATTATTTTCATTTGTATGTTGGATCAAATCAAAGGAGATTCATATGGATAACATTCCATGGTGGCATTGAGAGATAGCTGATATTGTTTGTTTGTTTGAAATTAATTGTCTATGAGTTTTATGGACTTGCAATTCCATATTCTAATTCACATACCTGATGAGGTGAAGTTCATATTCTAATTCACTTACCTAGAGTGTAGGTGAAGTTCAACTAATATAGTCATGCTAGCCACCGTGATCAAAACCTAATAGAGGGGAAGTTAGGTTACATTGGAAAGATATAAGAGATCATGCAAGTGGAATTCTCTTCATTTCAATGTGTTATTTTTTGTTGTGGTGGGATACCTTTGACTGAAGAAATGTAAAGGATTATCGCGATAGTGGGATAATACGTATTAGCTCTAAAAAATGTGGGTTGAAACTAAGGAGCCTTATGTTTTTCCAAAACATTGCAACCAAGCACTTTTTTACCTAGATGTGTTGGATAGGGATTGGCAATTCGTACTGAGATATGATCCGAGATTTAAACTTGTTTATGATAAGAACAATGTTACAATGCCAAACGAGGAAGTTAATCAGGGTGATGGCAACAAATACTTTGTAAATGTTTTGTTTCGACATTTATATTGTGGATGTGTCATTTTATTATGGATATCTATAATAAACGATTATTTTTTTGATTTCTTCATTTTTTAATTATGTTGGATATATAAAAAGTTAACAACCATTTACAAGCACCATATTGAAAATACATTAAATAGTACAAGCATAAGATGTGATTTTGATATATTTTTATTGTTTATTATAGAAACATTATGTTGTATTGTATTAACGTATATTTATGTTAACATTTGAATTACTAAGCATTAATTGAGATATCAGAAAGTTTGCAACATACAATAGTAAATATTTATTTTAAATTATATTTTATTGAACAAAAAAATGAAGATATTAAAAAATCAAACCTAAACAAATTAATTGTTTGAAAAAATCAAAATTCAAATAAATATATACTTACTTTGATGGAACTTCTAAGGACAATTCCAACAAAATAACTTCATGCACATCTATGAGTTCTGGAATCATGCTTCTGGTGTTGGCATTGCCAACTTTGATGGAATTCTCAACCTTAATTGGTGCAACTATCATGGCCTTCACATATTCCATTCAATCCTTTAGTTTTATAATCATATAAACGTATTTGAAATAAGTGCCAATATAGGAAGGGCATGGAAATTCTAAAAGTGTTTTTTTTAAAGCCTAGTTAGAAATAAGGAAATTTTTAATGATTCATACTTATCTAAAAGTATAGAAACCTTTTTCAATTTTACTAATTCTTAAAATACTAATTATAAAATGTTTGATGATGTTATTTTTAATAGAATATTTATAAAGTTAGTATCATAGTAAAAAATTGTGAAACCATTTCATTGAAAGTGTATAGATCAAAATGTGTTATTATTCTCTATATTTAGTATTTTAAATTTAATTCAATAATTTATATATATTATAATAGTTGGATAATATAAATTAATAAAATCTTTGGAAAAATTAAATATTAATAAAATATAATAATTGTGATTTTAAAGTAAACAATTATATTATAACTTTGTCTTGTAATCTTTGAATAATAAAAATAATAAAAATAACATTATTATTACATCATCATTATTATTATTAATGAATAATTATGTTATAATGTTATTATTATAATATATGAAAATCTATAATTATTCAAATCACAATCATTTCACTCATCATATTTAAGTATTTTTGTTTCTAAACATGTTTAATCAACATATTGTATCTTGTTGGACAACACACGATTCACCTTGAAGAAGAGTTAAATATTATATGGAATTAATGGTTATAACTTTTTGCAATCACAATACAAATTAAATGATTTTATAAAAGTAAAGTTAAACATTATATTGCAACTGTAAATTTAAATGAGTGATACATCTCAAATTTAACTTTAAAATAGAGAAATCATTAACGATCTTAATCATTATCATACTCATAATACATTTTATAAATCAAACAACCAAAACCACACCATTATATGAAAAACATAATATACATGAACTATATACATATGAATATACATGTCAAACACACATTTCAACAAAATCTACAATAAACATGTCATATATACATCTCAATTCAAATATAGAGCAATAAATATACATGTCAATCGATACAACTACTAACTAGATCCACCACTAGAGCCAGATGCATTTGTGTCTTTTCTACTAGAGGTAGAGGGTCTATAAATAATAACATCGGAAATCAATTTCGATATAAGTATGTTATCTCTCTGTAATTTCCTTGGCTGAGGAGGAAATAGGTACATGAATAACCTCAAAACCAACTTGGGGCTGGAATCTATCCCTTCCAACCAGGGAGGGCTCTCTTTCTTCAAATCAATTACTGAAATGATTGATTTGGTTTAAATCAAAGGATAGATATCTAAGATAAATGAATTTATAGGGTTGGTTGTAATATGAAAAAAAAGTACATTGGGCTATGGAGTCACCAAAGTCGAAAGTCAATAAAACTTGCTAGATACCTGGTAGATTTAAGAAAGGACTGAACAAAGCCAATATAGAAAGTAATATTCTAAGACAAATATATATGTTGTAGACAACATGTTATAGAGAAAGCAATAAGCCTTCAAGGAATCTAACAAGGATGAATATCAAAGAAATTATAGCGGAAGGACAACTCGAACTACATGGAACAAAGCATCTGATAAAGATGAGTTTTGATACATATATTTCACATCAACATAGAGAAGAAACCATACCATATCAAGTATAAAACATGAAATTAAAGACTAAGGAATCACATGCATAAAATATCACAATCACATGTATCTTTGTGGTCAAAACTCAAGGACTTATGATCCAACAATTTTTTCATTAACAACAAGGAAAAATGTTCAATAGTATTCCTATACAACCTTGTCAACCCTTAGCTCTCATAGATTCATGAAATATATACACAAAATATCTTCTTATGCTGCCAAATTTGAATTCTAACAACCTTCCTAAGTTAATAAACAATTACAAATATCTTGGCAACAAAATCTGAACTAACTGCTGAAAAAGAGGAGTCAAAGTTGACTCATTAATTACAAGATAATAATAGATAAATCCACTTTTGAAACCATATCTTGATGATATTTGACCTCTGACATTCATTGTATATGAGATGACATGCTTTCCTACCCTTCCTTTCTGATTTGTAGACATTCTATAAGATTTGTCACAGTTGTGCAACAAGTCTGCTGCGCAACAATAACCTACAAAAAAAACACAATAGATTGGGAAAATAGGGGTCAACGATGACATCATATATCTCGAATAAAAATATCTTTTTCAAAACTGAGAGAGGTTTTTTAGATGAACCCGTGCTTGAGAAAAACCTCTCTCAGTTTTTTAAAATTAATCTCCAATTGGTCAGAAAGTGATATTGAAGTTGACCACTAAAACAATCATTTGTGTGACGTGCCCTATAGCCGTGCACATCAAATGAAAACAACAATCTCTGCGTAGCGCACAACAAATGCGAGAAGAACCCTTTATGCAATGAACAACAAATGAAATCAGAAACCTTTGCGCAATGCACAACAAATGAAAGCAGCGTCCTCTACCCAACAATGAACAACAACGTCCTCTACACAACAATGAACAACATCATCCTCTGTGCAACAATGAATATAAATGTCCTCTGTGCAACAATGAACAACAATTTCCTATTAATACTCAATTTGCATAACATTAGGAATTTGTGCAACACTATAATTTGCTTAATGATGCCACGTTCCTCCAAAGGATTTGAGCTTATGAAATCCTTAGGACCATGACAAGACTGACTATAACTGACTTGAATTGACCTCATGATATTTCATTATGAATATTTAGTGATATGAAAACCCATACCTTTGGCACTAAGACCATAGGTTTCATGGCACAACTTTATTTTATGACCTTACTCAAACACATTTATCAACCACAAACCCATGGACTCATAACCTAAGAGAAATCATGCCATAGTCTTTATGAGACCAAAGCATGAATTTAACCTATCATACATTTTTTATTCGCATCCTAAAAACCTATTTATAGGACACTAACACAGTATCCAATGGGGATGGCATCCCCCCTGTGAGGTGGAAAAGAACAAGCAGACTAGTAGCCTAATCCATTGGGCTGATCCAAAACCACTGATATCTGCAACCTACACTTTCTCCTTACCAAACCTTCGTCTGAAAACAAATCCAATATGAAAAATGAATTGCACACTATTGAAAACTAGAAACTGAAACACAAACTGTATCATACTGAAAACTGTTGAAATCAAACTGAAAAAATGCTCAAACTATGAGCTTATTGATAAGTACTCCTACTCTACTCGAAGAGATGATTTCTTTCTTATGTGTAAGAAAAATTCCAAAGTATCCATTCAAGTAATATCTTGACTAAGTGAAGGTCTGGAATGTGCTTTGGAAAAACAAAATATTGAAAATAAAAATGGCATCTCATTTGAACATTTGCAAGAATATGGAAATTTGGGGTTTCTTACTGACTCCAGAAAGACTGCAAAAGGATCTTCAAATAAGTGCAAATTGATGTCATACTCATCCAATATATTACAACTTTTCTCCAGGTGATTTATGTTTCATAAATTTACCCCTTCACCTGCATCTTTTCTTTCATGCGATTTACTCAATAAGCCGTCATAGGAAGTCTGAAAATCTGCATTAGAATGCTGAAACAAAACCTTTACTAGCTCGAAAGACACGACTGATTGATCATCAACTTCATTTTCAAACTCACGGATTTTCAATGGCTGTAAATTTTGGCTGTTAAAATTATCCATATAACCAACTACTGGGTCATGAAAAACAAGAGGAGGATGCTGCAATTCCTTGCCCATTTCCCCCATTGAGTCTAGATGACTTTGCATCAATCCGCACTCCTCAACTTCATTAATGGTCTTAAAATTTAATCTCAATAAGTTAAATGAAGAAAAAAATAAGGGCAAAGAATTTTCGTTAACAAACTCACTATTTTCTCCATGTTCACTGACATAACTATGAAATTGTTGACTTATAACACTATGAAAATTCTCCTTCAGTAATTGAAATGAAGAAAAGCATAGGGGTAGAGTATTTCCTTCACCTGATTTAGTACTTTCCTCATGTTCTTCATCACTGTCACAATTGAAATGTGCAGGATGATTGCTTTCCTTAAACTACTGAAACTGGACATTTCTTGTTGAAGAACATTCAGCTGGATGCTCTGAACAATCAACCTCATAATTATCATTATATTCATCATATTTGGGAAAGTCAACTACATATACAAGGAAAAATATTGGTACATCAACTTACCCTAGAATAGGATGATCCTTATCTTCTGCAACAATGTCATCATTGAAAACTTCGAAAAAATGCATGGAACAATCATTTTTCTGCTCATGTTGAAAAAGATCAGGATGTAAATCAACTTCTTGTTTATGAAAAATCTCACGTTCTTCTGCTACACCATTGTTCTATGTATTTGAAACACTCTCTAAATTCAATCTTTTCACCCTCTGACATACTTGAAGATTGTCTTCCACTTCCTCAGAATCAACAAACATTTATTGTAAGTTCTTTGATCTTTTTTCCATCAGAAGGAAAGATAAATCTAGATGAAAGGTTGTTGCATAATGGAGCATGGTAACAACTTAAATGGGTTGATTTTCCTTGGGCAAGTTGTAATAAAGACTGGAAAACCTCCTACTGAACATAGAGACAGTTTCATTGCTCTGCCTATTCATGGAATAAAACTTTGTAAGATGGAGATCCAAATATTTCCTCTTGCCCCAAAATTTCAAAAAGACATTCTTCAATTCCTCCCATGAGATGATGATCCCGGGCTGTAAGTGTCTAAACCACTCTTTGATCTCTACTTGCAATGACTGGGAAAAATCTCTCATTAAAGCATCATCATGTTCGATTTCAAAGAGGTCTGCAAAATGCTCAAAAGCATGGACATGTTTTTCATCTGAAATCTTCTTAAGTTCACCATCGAACACAGGTAGGTGTCTATAGTGCTTTGCTGGAAAATCATGAAGTATATAAGGTAGTTTCAAAGGCCTGTATCTTCTTGTGATCTTGGTAAGTGTAGAATCAGGTACATGAGATGGTATATCAACTTTAGTATCTAGAGGCTCACTAGATTGACTATGGTTATCATTAATATCTTGTTCAATATCACCAATACAAAAAGGAGATGTATTTACAGCTTCAAAAGAATGATATACAAATTTTAAAGGAGAGTCAAGCGTAGATCCGTTGTCATCATTCGAGTACAACAGGTAAAGAAAAATTCTTTTAACAATTTCAAGAAAGGAAAAGAGGTAACTGATGAAAAATAATAAGATATCTTGGGAAAAACTAAAGCTTTGATACCTGGTTTTCCCATGATGTCCTTCCATGTCTTTGTCGATGGATCTTGTCCCCAAGTGGAGTCTTTGAATCTGATTGAAGCATAATTGGAGTCACCAGGTGAATGGTACAACTTTCTTTGTGTTTGGCCTTTGTTTACCATTAGAAGTCAAATCTGATATTTGTTGTTTATCCAGAAAATATTTCACATTCGGTCCCCTACAACGACGACAAAATGTTATCTCTCAGTAATTTCCTTGGCTGAGGAGGAAATAGGTATAAGAGTAACCTCAAAACCAACTTGGGGATCGAAGCTAGCCCTTCCAACCAGAGAGGGCTCTCTCTCTTAAAATAAATCACTGAAATGATTGATTTGGTTTGAATCAAAGGATATATCTCTAAGACAAATGAATTTATAGGGTTGGTTGCAATATGAACATAAAGTACATTGGGCTATGGAGTCACTAAAGTCGAAATTCAATAAAAGTTGTTGGATACCTAGTAGATTTAAGAAAGGAATGAATAGAGGAAAGATAGAAAGTAATATTCTAATCCAAATAGATATGTTGTAGACAACAAGTTACATAAAGAAAACAATCCTTCAAGGCATCTAAAAAGGATGAATCTCAAAGAAATTATAGTGGAAGGGAAACTCAAACTACATGCAACAGAGCATTAGATAAAGATGAGTTATGATACATATATTTCACATCAACATAGAGAAGAAACCATACAATATCAAGTATAAAACATGAAAGTAGAGATTGAGGAATCACATGCATAAAATATCACAATCACATGTATCTCTGTGGTCAAAACTCAAGGACTTTTGATCCAACAATTTTTTCATTAACAACAAGGACAAATGTTCAATAATATTGCTATACACACCTTCCAAACCTTATCTCTCATAGCTTCATGAAATATGTACAAAAAATATCTTCCTATGCTGCCAAATTCGAATTCTAACAACCTTCCTAAGTTAAGAAATAGTTACAAATCTCTTGGAAACAAAATCTGAACCAATTGCTGAAAAAGAGGAGTCAAAGTTGACTCATTAATTACAAGATAATAATAGATAAATCCACTTATCAAACCATATCCTGATGATATTTGACCTTTGACATTCATTTTATATGAGATGACAGACTTTCCTACCCTTCCTTGCTGATCTGGAGGCATTCTAGAAGCTCTGTCACAATTGCGTAGCAAGTCTACTGCTCAACAGTAACCTACAACACAAATGCAACATATTGGGAAAACAGGGTCAATGATGACATCATATCTCCAAAATAAAAATAGTTTTTTCAAAACTGAGAGAGGTTTTTGTAGATGAACCAATGCTTGAGAAAAAACTATCCTAGTTTTATAAAAATCCTCTCCAATTGGTCAAAAAGTGATCTTGTAGTTGACCACTAAAACAATCATTTGCGTAGCGTGCCCTGCAGCTCATGCATAAAAAATGAAAACAACAACCTCTACGCAATGTGAAACAAATGAGAGCATCAACCTGTTGCACTAAATTGCAATTAGTCATTGCTCCCCAGTGTATCGTGAAAAGAGACTAATCGCCTCTCGTGGATCCTTGAAATCTAGCGGTGGTGAGTTTACCAATCACCTACGGGTTTTGGTGTAACTACAACCATATACCATCAAATGGTATCATAGCTAGAGGTCACTAATTCAATACACACTCGGCTCCCGCTGAGGGGGAGATTGTTGCACGAAATTGCAAGTATTCAACGCTCCCTGGTGTATCGTGACAAGGGACTAATCGAATCTTGTGGATCCTTGAAATATGGCGGTGGTGATTTTACCAATCACCTGCGGGTTTTGGTGTAATGACAGACGTACTACCAACACAACCTTTGTGAAATGCACATCAAATTAAAGTAGCAACCTTTTCCTAGTGCGCAACAAATGAAAGCAACACCCTTTGTGCAGCAATGAACAACAACGTCCTCTATGCAACAATGAACAACAACGTCCTCTGCGCATCAATGAACACCAACGTCCTCTTAATACTCAATTTGCACGTCATTAGGAAGTTACACAACAAATTGTGCAACACTATACTTTTCTTGATGATGCCACATTCCTCCATCGGATTTGAGCTTATGAAATCTTTAGGACCATGTTAAGGTCCTAACCCGCACATAGGTAGATCAATGTATTCAGATGTAATAAAGGTCAATATTAATAAGGCCTTTCAATAAAATAGAATAAGGTGGATGTAAGAAGACCTAATAGAAGCTTCCGCTTCTAGAAGGATCTTC
>SNQJ01S0000003.1:451238-491496 GCA_010110895.2 Picea sitchensis | reverse complement strand
AACAGGGTTAGGCGTAAGTTTTCTTTACTTGTCTGTAAACAGACGTTACTCCATCAGGGGATTGGCTCGGTTAGGGTTAGGTTTAAGCATCTAAGCTTCGTTTCGTCGTCCCTACGAAAACAACTATTGGTTTTCTGCCCTATGGCTACGTTATCCTTGCGCCTCTATGATTACGCTCCTAGTGCATATGCCGCCTCGTTCCCGCTTGTGCTAGTCTGAGCCCTTTTAGTTTACGCTTACAATTTGACTAAAAAAAGACCTTAAGTTTATTAATTTAAGCTGACATGCGTACACCCGCACTATGTACCCCTCGACGTTATTGTTCTTCTTAAGATGCCGCGTTGAGCACATACGTCTCTTTGTGGGCTCCTCCATTCACGTCTTTGGCGCTTGATAGCTTGGCATGCAACCTGTATGGCTCAAAAGGTGCTTGATAGCTTGGCATGTGGTCTAGGGTATGATAACTAAAGTATTTAAATGTTAAATAATTGTAAAAGAAACAACGCATGGCACGTTGGTAGAGCGGATTTCGTAAAGACTTTCACGGTGGAAGGAGGTCCGAGGTTCAATCCTCACGCACTCCATAAAAGTTTATACTTAGCCCTAACTAACATTTTATTAAGCTAAACAACTTAACTTAACTTAGTTAATTATTAATTAACTTAATCTTAACTTAACTTTTTTTATTTTATTTTTTTAATTTAATTTAACAAATTTTAACTTAAATTATTTTAATTAATTTAACTCAATTTAGTTTAAATTTAAATACAAGAATAGTAAAAAAAAAAAATTAAACCATATTTTAGAATAATTATAATTAAAAAAAAAAATTAGCCCTTAATTTATTACGTATAGGAAATAAAAAAAATTAAACCCTCAATTTATTTTAATTAAAATAATAATAAAAAGAAATAAAATAAAAAAATAAAATAATAGGAAGGCGTTTGGGCGTTGGCATGTGGCATGCGGAATGCGTTGTGTTCGCATGCATGCCTCGTGTATTAAGTAGTTATCTCCATCTTTTCAGTGAGTTTCTACTGTGAAAGGCTCGAATTACCGTAAAATTTACAGGTTCTTCTGCAAGACAAGGGATATTTGAATTTGCGGCCATTGTCGTCTGCGTGCGAGGTATTTGCATCGACGGATGGCCTTCGCTAGGGTTTTCGTGACGTGCATTTCAGAACATGATAAAACTGAATACATTGTTTCAATTACATGATGAAAGAGCGCCCAGTTTCCGATGGATCCATAGCTGATAACTCCTTTCGTCCAGGGAATCTGAGGTCTTACCAAATTTTAGACCACAACTTTGGAAGCAAAAGTCATACAGAGCTTTAATATTTCTGGAGAATATTGAATTTGATGTCCTACCGATACCTCATGTTGATGTTTAATATTTCTTCAAGAATCGCATGTGAGAGGCCATTCGTGTTAATTTGTGAATGGAAAAATGCTATCTTGGTTCATGGTTCCATTGAGGACAAGAATTAAATAGAAGAGAAGTTGATTGTATTTCTAGTAAAAATAAATAAAATTCAAATGCCTGCAGAAACCAAAGTATGAATGTTTCTTTTTCTTATTGTAGTGCTAATATTTTGGATATCTGCATCGAGTTTGATGATTGTATCCTTCACTGTTACAATTACTTTCACATTTTGTATTGCAGGTAATGATATCTGTTGTTGCAGAGATTTAAAGCAACAAGCAGCCTTTTGCCTATCGTTATGAGCCAAAATTAGGAGAGGCTAGTACAGGAATTATGCAGACATTACAATCAACAGCAGAATGGTTGGCCAGGTAGTGTTCTGAAAATAGAACCTACTTCTATACATATATTTGAAAATTTCTTGTTTTTAAACATTCCATATTTACTGTAGCATGTTGCTTGAATATCATTCATTTGGTGTTGTCAAAAATCAATAATAAGTATGCATTTTCAGGGATATGGGTTACAGAGCTTATGACATCGAGGGTGCACCAACAATACTTTATAGACCTTTTGTAAGTGTTTATTTTGGAGCTGCCTTCTTAAAATGTCTTTCAACTTATGATGGCAAGTATGTGCTCCATTTACCTGTTTAGTTTTAACTTTCCTTCGTGCTTTATTTGAATGGAGCTTGCGAATGCTGGGCTGCTCCCTCAGCTCTTCCAGCGGCTGGGAACTATTATTACCGCGAATTACTTGAATCTTTAGAGCACTCCCTCATTTCTCTTGTTAATTTGCGAACTATTATTACCTTGAGGTGTCCTATTGATTCTATTAAAATTGATCATTGACTCATCTGAGAATGCTTAATCTGAATCAATACCTTTGGATGAAGGGCTTATAAACAGTAGATATTATTGCTCTTTTTTGGGTTTTATTAGAGTTTGGGTAACTTACGGTAAGAAAATATAAGTACCTATCCCAAACAATTCTGGACTTGTAGAATGATAAGTATTGTGTATTTTCATGCCTGCTTTTTGAAATATGAGAGTGACCTTTGTTTGCCTCCCGGCAGAAACTTCTGATGGGTTTGTTAAGCTTATTGAATAAAGATTTAGGATCTTGGTGAGGATTAAGGGGAGCAATCGAGGCCATCATTGCCAGCCGTGTTCTTTGTTCTCGCACTGGGTTTTACATCATTTATATCATGTGTGGCACCTATTGTATGAACGCCGATAAAATATTCTCATTACAAGTAGGGATTTGTCAATTCAAATGCTTCTATTTTTTCTTCGTTTTCAATCGGTTTCGTGTTTTTGTGCAATTGCGTTGTGAAGAGGCGGACTTTAGAAAATAATTTGGCATATGAATTTCATTTCTTTTCATTCTTACTTATTTGATTTTATGTCTATTCTTTGGTTTAGTTTGTTGTTTAACACTGTAATCAACCAAATTGTCATAAAGACAAAATTATGTTATGGGTGGTTATGGAAGTGGATCACGAACCTGCCCTCTTTGATTGAGTTCTATTATCATGTAGTTCATGTCCTGGGCCAATTTCAATGCTTATTTGAGCATTTCATTGACTTGTCATACCTGAACCTATCGAATACATAACAAGGGAAAGGATCAAAGGGTTATCGCTCCGCCCTCTCGTTATCAAATAGGTTCCTTTGCCCCATTTCCTAGCCCTCATTTCTTTGCTTGTTCTTCCCCTTAGGCGAGAATAATAAATTACCTTCCGATTAGGGCTGCTCTTACTTAAGTAAGAGCACACTTGGAAAAAGGCCCGAAACTTGAAAACAGAGGTAAGATTTATCTTATTCTTCTAAAAAAAAAGCTAGCGTAACTAGGGTGAAGCGGTGAGTTGCCAGGATTCCTATACTTGCATCTTTAGGGCTTCTTTCTCTAAAGGCATGCCAAATGGAGTAATTATACTTTGAAGTACGCCTATGACTCTAAACCTTCGAACGAACGTGCTTCAGTAGCTATGATGTAGATATGATTAAACAAAGCCCCAGAGTTCGAGTTCGGCTTCAAATCAAAGGAAGAGGAAGAAGACATTACTTTCGTTTATTATCGAGGAAAACTTGCATTTCTTCTTAAGGAAACTAATCAAGTTTGTCAGAAGTGTTCTATATTTTATATAATCGTTAAAATGTTTATTCATTGTTTTACGGTAAAAATTTGTTTTGCATTTTATTTATTTTACTTTTAATGCATTAATGTTCTATGTTTTGTAATGCGGGTTAAGCGGGGCCCTCGGTTCTAGATTTGGACCATAAGCTCTGATACCAGATGTAGTAACCCAATTTTTGAATTTAACGTTTAAATTTCTTCCCAAATTTATGTAATTTCTATAAGCCTTTAAAGAGTAAAATTTTCATAATTTACAATTTATTTCAACACTTACACAAACACTTACGCAAGTAGAATTTGACAATAAGTAATAATCTAAGAAAACCATTCATGAATTTGAATTTACATACCTCCGCTCGATGCTATCTGAAGCTTAGCTTATCCCACCAGCAGACACACTCCCTTAGGACACCCCCAAAATAGCCACCCTACGACTAGTACACTTTAGCCCTGGGACATCAGTGGACGTCCTAGCACTCAGAACCCAAAGCCTCCTGACCCAGGATTGCACTATAAAATCCCACATGTCCTCTCCCAATACTCCAAGTTCTCCCTGTCTTCGAATGCATGAATGAATATCCACCTCCTTACTCCTTCTCCACCTCCCTTGTTCCTCCTTCACCCCCCTCACTGCTTCCACCCCACTCTTTATTACCCCTTATCCCTTTATTAATGCCTTATCCATTCATTAATTGCCTTATTGTTGTGTATCCTTTCTTTAAATGTTTCCCTTTTACGTATTAGTTACGTATCCCATAGGGGATAACATAACCCCATTTAACATTATAATTTTGTACCCTAACATGCCAATTAATTAATAATCAAATTAATCATTAACCAATTGTTTATTACTTAATGATTAATGGCTATAATAATTAATTATTCATTAACCCTCATGTACACTATTTAATAATATCCAATTAGAATTATTATTGATATAAATACAATTTAGATAATCTTTAGGATTATTGTCAAATTAACCATCTTAATAGTTAAGGGTCATTCTGTTGATAAAGATCGGTCGGGGAGGAAGTTTATTTCAAGAGACTTCAATTCCTGCGATGAGCATGGGATCAAGAGATACTACACAATCCCAAAGACTCCACAACAAAATGGGTAGTTGAGAGGCAAAGCGAGCAGTGTAGGAAATGGCTAGGTCAATGATAATGGAGTAGTTGAGAGGCAAAACAGAACAGTGTAGGAAATGGCCAGGTCAATGATGAATGAGAAGAACATTGGTCAAACCTACTGTGTAGAAGCAATACACACAGTAGTCCATGTGCTTAACAAAGCTCACCTCAGACCACAAAGTGAAAAAACACCTTATGAATTATGGTTTGGAAGCCCTGCCTCAATCAAACACTTCAGAGTCTTTGGGAGTAAATGCTACATAAAGAATAATGATGAAAACCTCAGTAAATATGATGACAAGGAGGATGAAGGTATTTTCTTAGGGTATGCTACAAATAGTAAAGGATACAGATGCTATAATAAGAGGCTGCATAAAATGGTTGACTATATTGATGTAAAAATTAATGAAGGAATCCCAGCAAGAGAGGTGTACGGTAATGAGTCTTCTATTGAAGACACAGCTAAAGCTGAAGATGAACATGTCCAAGAATCAAAAAATGAATACTCTGAATCACATGAAGACTCAGACACTCAGACAGACTCAAATCAGCAGTCAAATACAAATTCCTCCTCCAGAATCATTCAAAAGAATCATCCTGCAAGTCAGATAATTGGAGAAAAAGACAAAGGGGTACAAACCAGGAGAAAGCTAATCAAAACCACTGAACAATATCATATAGATCTCATATCCATGCTGGAACCCAAGAATTTTAATGAAGCCAGCACAGATGATCACTGATATGATAGAATTTTAATGACCGCTCGAGAGATGTGTGCCCAATTCTGGACCCCCCCCCCTCCTTCTGCTTAAATATATAATGGCAAGGGAGCTCCGGAATCGAATCCCAACCGTAGATCTAGGAGCACAGATTATGGCCGTCTAGATTTTCTCGCTGCATATCCAATGGTGCAGATGAATTTGAACAATATCGGAGGGCAACTGTAGCACGATACAGTGTAACTGCCAGAAACCAATGATGGTTTCTGCCAGAGGACTCGAAGACACTTCGGGATGACTGACAGAGGAGGTGAAGAGTCTCTGATAGGGATGAAGATTTTCGTGGAGGCGATTGACAGCTGATGAGCATTGAGGCCTGTAACTGAAACAAAGAAGGTGAGTTCGACTGTCGCAGAGAAGACGAAGAGTCTCAAACTACCAGAGACGTTGAGGAATCTCAGTATAACATACAGTGATGTTGGACACGTGGGGCGAACAACCAAAGAAGATGAAGAGTCACAATGATGATCAGACAGAGCACTCAAGAGGTGGAGGATAACGACGCGGAGTCAGCTTGCAGAGGCATTGCGAACATTGCATGCACAACGTGCACAGAAGCTATAAATACACGGTACATAGAAGAGATGGATTTTTTGTTGCGATTGGAATTTGTTGTGGTTGTTGTTGGTGAAGGTGATTCATGTGTGAAGAAGGAGGAGAGTGCAGCAGATGAATAGCATAGAAGAGGAACTGTGCAGTGAATGGACATGGCGCACAGAGCATAAAAAGCGGAAGAACAGACAGCGCAAGTGATTTGTGCAGAAAGGAAATGAAGCAGACAGAGCAACGAAATGCAGCAGAATAGTGATGAGCCTGGTAAGCCATTGTTGAACATCATATCACTGTAATAAGTTTTAGTAGCAAAGGTTTATATTTCAGGGTGGTTGGGAGGAGCTAGGGAGGACTGGTGTCCTCAAAGGTTCAAATGGGTGCTTGAACACAGGGAGTTGGTGCTTCCTTCTAGTTGGTGCTAGAGAAACCAGGGAGTTGGTGCTTCCTTCTAGTTGGAGCTAGAGAAACCAGGGATTTGGTGATTCCTTCTAGTTGGGGATAGAGAAACCAGGGAGTTGGTGCTTCCTTCTAGTGGGTGCTAGAGAACACAGAGAGTTGGTGCTCTCAGCAAGTTGCAGCTTGCAAAACTGAGGTTGTAGCCTCATTATGAGTTGGTGATCATATGTATGATACTGTAAAGAATGTAACTATTACTTGTCATATAAAGAAAAAGAGGTTTTTACCCTGCATGGGTTTCCTCGGGATATATCTGTCTCTTTGTTTCTCATATATGTGAATGATGTTGAAAGTGCCCTTGTTTATTTCCCTGAATTATTGTGATCATCATTCAGTATCTCTACAAAGAGTTTAAAAGAACCATAATTGTTTAAGCACGGTAACAACTGATTCACCCCCCCTCTCAGTTGTCCAACACCAACGTCGTTGATTTCGTTGGGAATGGAAGATCAACAACCAAGATTGGATCAGAGTCGGGAAAGTACTTCCTAGATTGCGGAGGTTGGATACCGCAATCACTATGAGTCGTCGATCTATGAATGGAGATCGATGGTGGGGAATCATTGCAAAGCGTGAAGGTGAAATTAGCAGACGTGCTAGTTCACAGCCCACAATTCACCCACATCATTGATCTCATCGGTTTGGAAGATCAACTACCTCAATTATATTGAGTTGGGTGAGTAGTTTTAAAATTGTGGAGGTTGAGCTCTCTAATAAAGAGTGCGCACATTGTGGCCCCACAATAACTGTGAACCATTGATTAGTGAACACATCAATATTGATCAGATCATGACCCTTAGACCTAGAAAAGGTGCTAGGTGGATAGTCGTGAATTCCTTTGGAAACCCGTGGAGTAGCGGGGTCCTTCTATACCATCGATCTGAGAGAAAGGGAAGGTGTCGAAAGATCATCAACTTCGGGTGTAATCACTCTGGAAGAAAGCGAGTATGGAGAGGTTGAAACTCCCAAAGCCTGAAGAACCGAAGAAGATATGAGTCATCCAAGCAAAAGGGACAAATGTCGTTAGATCCTGCACTTCAGAGGAAAGTCACTACGGGAAAAAGGGGGTGTTTTGAACAAGGAATATCGAAGTCTAGAGAGACAAAGTTCATCTGATTCGTCTGTCAGTTGACGATAGGTTCCAATAGATCTTCCACTTTGGAAGATAGCCACCTCGGAGGAAGGTGGTGTCACGAGAGTTGAGAACTCCCGAAGTAAATCGTGACCATCGATTTGAAAGAGACGTGTGTCTATCGATCATTGACTTCAGGTGAATTAAATATGGGAGAAATGGTGGTGTGAGCGTCCAGGAATCCCAAACGTCCAAGTATCGAAGTGGACCCTAGCTGTTGATTTAGATGGACATGCGGTACCTGATCTGGAACTTCGGGTATGATTTACTTCGAAGGGAAAAGGTGTAGGAATATTTGAAACTCCTAAACTTCGAAGTACCAAAGTAAATCAGGTTCATCCAAATACCTAAGGACACATGGCGTTGGATCATGAACTTCAGAGGTTTTCTACCCTGAAGGATTTCGCATGGTGGGCATCTTGGCACCTTTTGTTTTGGCATCTGGACATAGCCACGATCATATCCAAGTATTGGGGGCTAAAAGAACCCAAAGATCTTGGGAGAAGATATATGCCTGCTCTAAGCTCATTTCAGAACATGGATATTGGGGCTAGAAAGATCTAGAAGAGAGAAATGGAATAGGGACCCCAAATGAAGGTATTGTTTAATTAAGAAGAACGAAAATTTTTATGCCCCATCGTGGGTGTGTTATAAATTGGTATTAGAGCATGGTTACAACACTTGGCCTTCTTGGGCTCATGGATGAGTCGCTTAAAAACCATATTAAGAGTACTTTTAAGAGTGACACCCTATCTTACCTCTTTCTTAAAGAGTCTAGTTAAACTTTTATTGAGGAAAAGAATGAACCTTTATGTTGTGTGTTTTCATTTAAGAAATTTGAAATGTGTATTGTTCATAAACTAATAGATTGTTGGCTAACAATAAGTGTTTTGTTATAACTCAAGCAGTCAGTAAATCACGGGAAAAAATTCAAGTCTAAAGGATGGTGATGTACTATGAAGTGGGGGATGGCTCCCACAATAGAGATGAAGAATTTGATGAAAGGAGGGCGGTGGAAAACCTCCAGATCTGGCTGAAACTGCAAGGAGCCTCAGGGCCGAATTACAGAGTTGCAAGGATGAAAACGAGAGATTGATAAAGGAGAAAGAAAAACAAACAGAAATTAATACAGTCTTTTTGCAGAGCTTATCTAACATATAGAGGCAGCTACATCATGAACCCACAACCAACCATGTGGACTGACAACATGTGAAGAGAAGTCAAAGTCCACCTGAGATCTGAAACAATGGCCCCATAAGTGACCACACTAGGAGAAGTACCTTGAGGAAGGCCCAACCTGGTGGCAAGGGACACTCATCGGGAGATTCCTCTGGAAAGGAAGTTGGCAACTTCAAGGGATCTTCTAGTAGAAAAAATAGCTCACATTCTCAAAGGAAAGGAAAGAAGTGAAAGAATTCCAAAAGTTGTGATCCTGCAGAATTCAAGAAACCCAAAGCACCCTCTTTCAATGGAGATATTAATAAAGAGGAAGAGGATGAGGCTTGGCTTCTTGGTTTAAATAAATACTTCAGAGTCCATGACTACTCTAAAAACTTGAAGGTTCAAATAACCATCTTCAACCTGAATGGAAAGGCTTCCATTTGGTGGGAAGACCTTAGGAATGTGAAAGGAGTCCATGAGAAGGACTTTTCATGGAAACAGTTCAAGAAATTCTTTAGCAAGAAGTATTTTTCAGAGAAATACATGGATGGGAAGACTAAAGAGTTCTATGAAATTAGGATGGGACAGCTCAACATAGATGAATATGTCAATAATTTCCTTGAGATACTGAGGTATGTACCCTACATAAAGGATGAAAAGGTAAAAGTACATCGATTTATTATTGGTCTACCTCAGACCTATCGGGACAGGACTGAGTTTGAGGAATCAAATAGCTTAGAAGAGACCATTTGGAAGGAAAGGTATTGTTATGAACAGTTCATGAATAAGACAGGACCTCACGAGGACTGGAGGAAGAAGAGTAGTTAGGGATTCAAGAAGAAGGGGTTTAAACAGAGTCATTTGCAAGCTGTCAAAAGGATATTCAGGTACTTAAAAGAAAGAATGACTTATGGTCTGTGGTATCCCAGAAATCAAAGTCTTCAGTTGACTACTTATTCAAATGCAGATTGGGTAAATTGTGTTGATGAGAGAAAAAGCACCAGTGGAGGAGCATTCTTCTTGGGTAACTCCTTAGTAGCCTGGCTTAGTAAAAAGCAAGGTTCCATTTCTTTATCAACCACAGAGGTAGAGTACATTGTTGTTGCTACCTGTTGCACACAGGTATTATGGATGATTCAGACACTTGCAGACTTAGAGGTAAAATATACTGCACCGATCCCAATTCATTGTGATAACACAAGTGCCATCAGTATGTCTAAAAATCCTATCCTCCACTCCAAGACAAAACATATTCCCATAAAATATCATTTTCTGAGAGAGCAGGGCACCAATCAGATTTTTCAGGTCCATTACATTCCCACCACAGAACAAATTGCAGCCATCTTTACTAAGCCCCTAGCCAAGACACCATTTGAATATCTCAGACAGAAGCTGGGTGTATTTTCGTTTCACAAATAAAAAGTCCATCTTGTTAGGGGGAGTTTTGCATTGTTTGAATATCTAATGCCTCCTAAAATTATTGCAATAGCTCAGGGGGAGCATGTCTCTTCTTTGACATTGATGTCAAAGGGGGAGAAAAGAATTTGGGTGCCTTAGTTGCCATCAATGCCAAAGGGGGAGAATGTTGGAAAATGTTTAACAGGTAGCGTATGCTTGTCATTGATGGCAAGTACAACAGTGAAGATGGCAGGTTCAGAGTGTGCATCGATGGAAAATCAGGAAAAATGTAAGCTTGGAGGAGAAGCGTCGGTGATCGTTGGATCCCATCCCGAATTCCTAATGACCGTTAGATCTGAATAAAGACAAGAAGAGGGCACTGAAGAGGAGAATAGATCTCAGGCGTCAGATCTGAGCGCAGGGTCCGACCATCGTTGGATCAAGGAGAACCTGCACGTTGTTGAAAGTTCAAGGGGTAGAGGGCTCACAAATCCTGACAGCATGAGGGCCGTCAGATCTGAATAAAGCAAAGAAGAGGGTGTTGAAGAGGAGAATAGATCTCAAGCGTCATATCTGAGTGCAGGGTCCGACCACTGTTGGATCGAGGAAAACCTGCACGATCTTTAAAAGTGCAAGGAGTAGAGGGCTCACAAATCCCGAAAGCAGGAGGATCGTCCATCTCATGGGGTTATGTGGACCGTTGATCTGAATCCCTGTCGAAGTTTCGGGGATCGAGAGTTGGAGATGTCAAAGAATATTGACATCAAGAATCCCGAAATCACGATGTCTGAAATCCCGACTGAATCTGAACCGTCAGATCAAGATGTGATCTAGACCATTGATCTGATTCCCTGTCGAAATTTCGAGGATCGAGAGTTCGAAATGTCAAAGAATATTGACATCAATAATCCCGAAATCGCGATGTGTGAAATCCCGACTGAATCTGAACCGTCATATCAAGATGTGATCTAGACCGTCGACCCGACACATCAGCAAAACTAAGAACACATGGCACAACCAGGCAATGACAAGCGTCAAGCTAATTCAACACTTCAGGAACATGTAAGTCATGAATCAGAGTGACACGTGGCAGTATTCAACATGTTTCAATGCACGTGTGACGTCAAAAGGTTGACTCCACTTCAGAGTTTTGTAAATTGGGAGATGGAGATGACAAGAACTCCTACCACAAGAGTCACGAAATCGCGAAAGTGCCTTATGCAGAAGGATGTGGTCACAGCCCTTGGTCACATCAGCGAGAGATGGACAGATATCAGAGGACAAGGAGGAGCTAAAGGGAACGAGCCTTGGCGCACGGTCAGGTAGGGAGGAGAACAATACAAAAGGTGACACGACAGGAATGGGGCCCTTCCTCGATACCGCACCATTCCGGACCCCCCCCTTTAATTAAAGGCAGAATGGAAAAGGGGGTCTGGAATCACTTGAGCATCGTTGATCTAGGTACTTTAATCCTGACCGCTCGAGAGATGCGTGCCCAATTCCGGACCGCATCGCTGGATCTAGGTAATTTTAATCCCCGACCAGCTCGAGATGCGCTCCAATTCCTCGACCCTCCGCTTTAAAGATAATGGCAGCAAATTTAATCAATCCCTA
This sequence comes from Picea sitchensis, assembly GCA_010110895.2. NCBI lineage: Eukaryota > Viridiplantae > Streptophyta > Pinopsida > Pinales > Pinaceae > Picea > Picea sitchensis. The sequence continues at coordinate 479,709 of SNQJ01S0000003.1, read as the reverse complement.
ATCGCAGAGATCCGGAGCACGATTATGGTCACTCTTCACAAAGCCCCTCCGCTTAAAGATATAATGGCAAGGGGGCTCCGGAATCGAATCCCGACCGTAGATCTGGGAGCACAGATTATGGTCGTCTAGATTTTCTCGCAGCATATCCAATGGTGCATATGAATTTGAAAAATATCGGAGGGCAACTGTAGCACGATATAGTGTAACTTCCAGAAACCAATGATGGTTTATGCTAGAGGACTCGAAGACACTTCGGGATGACCGACAGAGGAGGTGAAGAGTCTCTGAGAGGGATGAAGATGTTTGTGGAGACGATTGACAGATGATGAGCATTGAGGCCTGTAACTGAAACAGAGAAGGTGAGTTCGACTGTCGCAGAGAAGACGAAGAGTCTCAAACTGCCAGAGAGGCTGAGGAATCTTAGTATAACATACAGTGATGTTGGACACGTGGGGCGAACCACCAAAGAATCTGAAGAGTCACAATGATGATCAGACAGAGCACTCGAGAGGTGGAGGATAACGGTGCAGAGTCAGCTTGCAGAGGCATTGCCAACATTTCATGCACAAGGTGCACAGAAGCTATAAATACACGGTACAAAGAAGAGATGGAGTTGTTGTTGCAATTGGAGTTTGTTGTGGCTATTGTTGGTGAAGGCGATTCATGTGTGAAGAAGGAGGAGAGTGCAGCAGCTACATAGCACAGAAGAGGAACTGTGCAGTGAATGGACATGGCGCACAGAGCATAAGAAGCGGAAGAATAGACAGCGCAAGTGATGTGTGCAGAAAGGAAATGAGGCAGACAGAGAAACGAAATGCAGCAGAACAGTGATGAGTCTGGTAAGACATTGTTGAACATCATATCACTGTAATAAGTTTTAGTAGAAAAGGTTTATATTTCAGGGTGGTTGGGAGGAGCTAGGGAGGACTCGTGTCCTCAAAGGTTCAAGTGGGTTCTTGAACACAGGGAGTTGGTGTTTCCTTCTAGTTGGTTCTAGAGAAACTAGGGAGTTGGTGCTTCCTTCTAGTTGGAGCTAGAGAAACCAGGGAGTTGGTGATTCCTTCTAGTTGGGGATAGAGCAACCAGGGAGTTGGTGCTTCCTTCTAGTGGGTGCTAGAGAACACAGAGAGTTGGTGCTCTCAGCAAGTTGTAACATGCAAAACTGAGGTTGTAGCCTCATTATGAGTTGGTGCTCATATGTATGATACTGTAAAGAATGTAACTATTACTTGTCATATAAAGAAAAAGAGGTTTTTACCCTGCATGGGTTTCCTCGGGAAATATCTGTCTCTGTGTTTCTCATATATGTGAATGATATTGAAAGTGCCATTGTTTATTTCCCTGAATTATTGTGATCATCATTCAGTATCTCTACAAAGAGTTTAAAAGAACCATAATTGTTTAAGCACGGTAACAACTGATTCACCCCCCCTCTCAGTTTTCCAACACCAATGTTGTTGATTTCGTTGGGAATGGAAGATCAACAACCAAGATTGGATCAGAGTCGAGAGAGTACTTCCTAGATTGCAGAGGTTGGATACCGCAATCACTATGAGTCGTCGATCTATGAATGGAGATCGATGGTGGGGAATCATTGCAGAGCGTGAAGGTGAAATTAGCAGACGTGCTAGTTCACAGCCCACAATTCACCCACATCATTGATCTCGTCGGTTTGGAAGATCAACTACCTCAATTATATTGATTTGGGTGAGTAGTTTTAAAATTGTGGAGGTTGAGCTCTCTAATAAAGAGTGTGCACATTGTGGCCCCACAATAACTGTGAACCATTGATCAGTGAACACATCAATATTAATCAGATCATGACCCTTAGACCTAGAAAAGTTGCTAGGTGGATAGTCGTGAGTTCCTTTGGAAACCCGCGGAGTAGCGGGGTCCTTCTATACCATCGATCTGAGAGAAAGGGAAGGTGTCGAAAGATCATCGACTTTGGGTGTAATCACTCTGGAAGAAAGTGACTATGGAGAGGTTGAAACTCCCAAAGCCTGAAGAGCCGAAGAAGATATGAGCCATCCAAGCAAAAGGGACAAATGTCGTCAGATCCTGCACTTCGGAGGAAAGTCACTACGGGAAAAAGGGGGTGTTTTGAACAAGGAATATCGAAGTCTAGAGAGACAAAGTTCATCTGATTCATCTGTCAGATGATGATAGGTGCCAACAGATCTTCCACTTTGGAAGATAGCCACCTCGGAGGAAGGTGGTGTCACGAGAGTTGAGAACTCCCGAAGTAAATCGTGACCGTCGATTTGAAAGAGACGTGTGTCTATCGATCGTTGAGTTCAGGTGAATTAAATCTGGGACAAAAGGTGGTGTGAGCATCCGGGAATCCTGAACGTCCAAGTATCGAAGTGGACCCTAGCTTTTGATTTAGATGGACATGCGGTACCTGATCTGGAACTTCGGGTACGATTTACTTCGGAGGGAAAAGGTGTAGAAATGTTTGAAACTCCTAAACTTCGAAGTACCAAAGTAAATCAGGTTCATCCAAATACCTAAGGACACACGACGTTGCATCGTGAACTTCGGAGGTTTTCTACCCTGAATGATTTCGCATGGTGGGCATCTTGGCACCTTTTGTTTTGGCATCTGGACATAGCCACGATCATATCCAAGTATTGGGGGCTAAAAGAACCCAAGGATCTTGGGAGAAGATACCTGCCTGCTCTAACCTCATTTCAGAACATGGATATTGGGGCTAGAAAGATCTAGAAGAGAGAAATGGAATAGGGACCCCAAATGAAGGTATTGTTTAATTAAGAAGAACGAAAATTTTTGTGCCCCATCGTGGGTGTGTTACAAATTGGTATCAGAGCATGGTTACAACACTTGGCCTGCTTGGGCTCATGGATGAGTCGCTTAAAAACCATATTAAGAGTACTTTTAAGAGTGACACCCTATCTTACCTCTTTCTTAAAGAGTCTAGTTAAACTTTTATTGAGGAAAAGAATGAACCTTTCTGTTGTGTGTTTGCATTTAAGAAATTTGAAATGTGTATTGTTCATAAACTAATAGATTGTTGGCTAACAATAAGTGTTTTGTTATAACTCAAGCAGTCAGTAAATCACGGGAAAAAATTCAAGTCTAAAGGATGGTGACGTACTATGAAGTGGGGGATGGCTCCCACAATAGAGATGAATAATTTGACGAAAGGAGGGCGGTGGAAACCCTCTAGATCTGGTTGAAACTACAAGGAGCCTCAGGGCCGAATTACAGAGTTACAAGGATGAAAATGAGAGATTGATAAAGGAGAAAGAAAAACAAACAGAAATTAATACAGTCTTTTTGCAGAGCTTATCTGACATATAGAGGCAGCTACATCATGAACCCACAACCAACCATGTGGACTGACAACATGTGAAAAGAAGTCAAAGTCCACCTGAGATATGAAACAATGGCCCCATAAGTGACCACACTAGGAGAAGTACCTTGAGGAAGGCCCAACCTAGTGGCAAGGGACACTCATCGGGAGATTCCTCTGGAAAGGAAGTTGGAAACTTCAAGGGATCTTCTAGTAGAAAAAATAGCTCACATTCTCAAAGGAAAGGAAAGAAGTGAAATATTTCCAAAAGTTGTGATCCTGAAGAATTCAAGAAACCTAGAGCACCCTCTTTCAATGGATATATTAATAAAGAGGAAGAGGATGAGGCTTGGCTTCTTGGTTTAAAGAAATACTTCAGAGTCCATGACTACTATGAAAACTTGAAGGCTCAAATAACCATCTTCAACCTGAATGGAAAGGCTTCCATTTGGTGGGAAGACCTTAGGAATGTGAAAGGAGTCCATGAGAAGGACTTGTCATGGAAACAGTTCGAGAAATTATTTAGGAAGAAGTATTTTTCAGAGAAATACATGGATGGGAAGACTAAAGAGTTCTATGAAATCAGGATGGGACAGCTCAACATAGATGAATATGTCAATAATTTCCTTGAGATACTGAGGTATGTACCCTACATAAAGGATGAAAAGGTAAAAGTCCAGCGTTTTATTATTGGTCTACCTCAGACTTATCGGAACAGGACTGAGTTTGAGGAATCAAATAGCTTAGAAGAGACCATTTGGAAGGAAAGGTATTTTTATGAACAGTTCATGAATAAGGCAGGACCTCACGAGGACTGGAGGAAGAAGAGTAGTTCAGGATTCAAGAAGAAGGGGTTTAAATCCTCAAGATTTAATAAATATGGGAAGGGTTCTAGGATGAATCTTCTTACCAGAAGTGTGTATCAACAAAATTTCCCCTCTCAGAGTGGAAATAAACCTTTTGAGGCATTCCTAGGAAAGACTGATAACTCAAAGAAAAAACCCTTAAAATGTTGGGGTTGTGGAGAATAACATCGGTTGAGGGATTGTCCATACAGACAAAAGAACAGTAAGAGAGTCTACAATGTCTAAGAAGATATCATCGTTAATGATGTGGCTAGGAGCATGCCACTAATTTACGTAGCCTTGGACAATAATCAAGCCGACCACCATGCTTCAGTGGTGGAGATGGAAGGTATGATCGACAACCATCTAGTTTCTATTTTAATTGACCCTGGCTCTAATTTGAGTTATGTGGCCCCTTAGACTGTTGATAAGTGTAAAATGCAACCAATTAGACATGTTAAGTCATGGTTGGTAAAACTAGCCACTGGGACCAAAAGAAAAGTAGCATAGGTCATACCAACTTGCTAATTCATCATGGTTGGATTGCCCACCCGAGTGATCATTAACATACTTCCCCTAGGATCTTATGACTTATTGATTGGTATGGACTGGTTGGTTTCTTATAACACTAAGTTGGATTGTTACCATAAAAAATTAGAATGTGTAAATGAATAAGGAGAAAGATAACCCTCCAAGGGATTCAGAATCCTGTCTTAGTGAGACAAATATCATCCCTTCAAATGAAAAAGCATTACAGAAAGCGGTGTCCTTTATATGAAATACAGGTGTTGGAATCTGTTGAGGATGACAAACCAAACCTAGAGGACCACCCCATATTAATAGAATATAAAGACCTGTTTCCAGAAGAGGTACCAGGTCTAACTCTGAGAAGAGACATTGACTTCTTGATAGAACTTGCACTAGGAGAAGTGTTAGCATCTAGAACGCCCTGTAGGATGAGTAGGCCAGAGCTGGTTGAGCTTAAGTTATATTTAAAGGATATGATGGACAAAGGCTACTTCCGACCCAGTGTATCTCCTTGGGAAGCACCCGTATTTTTTGTGAAAAATAAAGATGGCACACTTTGATTGTGCATATATTATAGACAACTCAATAGGACAACCATAAAGAACAAGTAACCCTTACCAAGGATCGATGACTTGTTCGACCAATTAGGAGGTGGTTCTGTTTTCTCGAAGATTGACTTAAGATCTAGACACCATCAAGTCCAAATCAAGGATGAAGACATCCACAAAACAGCCTTCAAGACAAGGTATGGTCACTATGAATTTGTGGTGGTGCCATTTGGGTTAACCAATGCCCCCGCAACTTTTATGTGCTTGATCAATAATGTACTCAACAAATTTATGGACAAATTTGTATTGGTTTTCATTGATGATATCCTAATCTACTCCAAGAACAGAGAGGATTACAAAGAACATCTTAGAATCGTACTTCAAGTACTAAGAGAGCATCAACTCTACGCTAAGTTTAGCAAGTGCGACTTTTTCCATAAGCAAGTCCATTACTTAGGCCATGTTATTGATAAACAAGGGGTGGAAGTAGACCCTGATAAGATTAGATCTATTATGGAACGACCTACCCCAAATGATGTGTCTAATATCATATCCTTCATGGGCTTAGCAGGATATTATAGAAGGTTCATAAAAGGGTTTTCCAAGATTGGTTGTCCAATCACTGCCCTTCAGAAAAAAAGGGGTTAAATTCACTTGGACATCAAAATGTGAAGAAATATTTCAGGAACTAAAATACCTCCTGGCCCATGCACCCATGTTGAATATTCCAAACCCTAACAATGATTTCCTCATGTGTATATATTCCTACAAGGAAGGACTCGGAGGAATCCTTATGCAAGAGGGACGTGTAATATGCTACATGTCCAGGAAATTGAATGAGCATGAAATCAATTATGTGACCCATGACCTAGATTTGGTTGCCATAGTGCATGCTTTAAAAATGTGGAGGCATTGCCTCCTGGGTGGGAGGTTTGTGCTTATGGCATACCATTGTGGGTTGAGGCACCTGTTTGATCAAACAAAACTCAATGTTAGGAAAGCTAGGTGGATGGATCTCCTTAGTGATTTTGATTTCAAAATCAAACACATCAAAGGAAAGGAAAATAGGGTAGTTGATGCTCTTAGAAGAAGTATAAAGATGATTCACCTGGCAGTAGTAATCACCTGTGAAATGAATTTCAGGGAAAGAGTTAGGAATGCACAAGAAACAGATGCATTCTTCAAGACCATGACCTCATCCCTAAGGAAAGATCCTACAGGGTTAAAGTATGAAGGCTACCATATGATCAATGAAGGCTTACTAACCTACAAAAATAGATTGTATATTCCAAACTGTGACAACTTGAAGACGTTCATAATGGAGGAACTACCCAAGAGACCATATATTGGTCACCTAGGTTATCAGAAAATGATCATGGCCACTAGGAAACAATTCTATTGGCCTAGAATGAATAAATACATAGCTTATTATCTAGCTAAGTGCCTAGAATTCCAGCAAGTTAAGGCAGAACACTGACACCCAGTAGGATTGTTACAACCCCTATCCATCCTAGAATGGAAATGGGAAACCATATCCATGTATTTCATCACCGGATTACCAAAATCGACCAAGAAAAATGATGCCATCATGGTCGTGGTGGACAAACTAAGTAAGTCTGCTCACTTCGTTCCTGTCAAGTCAAATTGCAAGGCAATAGATATTGCCAACATCTTCATGAAGGAGATATTCAAATTGCATGGCATGCCTAGGGAAATTGTATCTAACAGAGACACCAAATTTACTTCAAGCTTTTGGAAATACTTAATGGTCGGTTTTGAGACTAAATTTTTGTTCATCACAACCTATCACCCTCAAATTGATGGACAAACAGAAAGAGTAAACCAAAAATTAGAATACATGCTAAGGATGCATGTAATGCATCAGCCTAAGAAGTGGGAAGACTACCTACCATTGGTAGAGTTTGCCTACAACAACGGTTATCAAGAATCCTTGAAGATGAGCCCTTTTGAAGCCCTTTATGGTAGACAGTACAAGATTCCAATCATTTGGACTAATCCAGTGGAAAAAATTAAAATTAGACCTGACATGCTGAAAGAAATGGAACAACAAGTGATTCAGATAAACAAAAATCTGAAGATTTCTTAGGATAGACAGAAAAGTTACGCCGACAGAAAGAGAACTCCCAGAGAGTTCAAGACACGAGACCATGTTTATATCAGAGTTAGACCCAGGAAAATTCCCATGAGAATGGGATCTTGTACCAATCTGGCACCTCGGTATTATGGACCCTTTTAAGTCTTATACAGAGTGGGACCTATAGCCTATAGGATAACACTTCCTCCCACAGTAAATGGACATAATTTTTTCCATGTTTCATTATTGAAGAAATATGTACATAACTCTAATCATATAATTGACATATGTGATCTAGGTGGAGTCGAAGGGAGAATTCCTGCCAAAACCTCAATTCATACTAGACAGGAAGGAAACCTCACTCAGGAACCGAACCATTGCACAGATCAAGGTGCAGTGGAAACACTTTGGCCCAGATGAGCCTACGTGAGAAATGGAGGATGCCATGAGACATACATATCCGATTTTATTTACTCCTCTATATCCATATCATGTCGACAGATACAACATCAAGGACGATGTTCCTTTAAGGGGGAGGTAATTGTAACACCCTGTTTCCCCCAGTTTGTAAATATAACTATATTGGCCAAAGAACTATGGAAAAATCAAAGGTGTGAATGTTTGATTTGATGGACCTTTGTATAAAAGGTCAATGAATGTAAATTATACTATTTTAATAGAAATGGATATGTGTTGCATGATTGTTGGAAAGGGGGGATGTACTAAGAGAAACCATGAATGTTATGAAAAGGTGGTGCAGGGGACCAGGAATGGTTGCGTTAACCTCCACTGAACCAATACTTTGATGGATTTAACTACTCAGGATAAGAACAACCCTCTGACCCATGAGTGAATTATAGTTAGGATGGTAGGTGGGAAGGCCTCCTCAAGAGTTAATGAGGGGATGGGGTAGACCACCCATCAGTAAGGCTTCCATACCTAACCATGCACTGGGAATTTGAGCCACACGTAATCTTGATGAGGAAGGAAATAAAGGAAGCATGGTGGGCAGAGGAAGACCTAGAAAGAGTGCAGAGATAAGAGTCGAAGATCTCGGGTCCGAGGAAGGATTGAAAGAGGATAGTGAGTTATGATCACATAAAATAGAGACCAAGTCAGGAGAAGGAGAGTAACCTTCATCCCTATATATTTCTGTACTGGGAGACATAGAGTAACCTTCGTCCCTAACTTCTGTTGAGCTGGAAGAAAAAGATTGAATCTCAAAGCATCATGTTCTAAGCTCGGGGGTGGCTAGTGGTAAATAAATTAGGAGTGACTGAGCCTATGGTTGGGTGGAAACTAGCACCCCTTTCAGTAGTCACATCACGCCTTATGGTTATAATAAGTGTTTTCATGCCTTGTTCTTTGAATTGGAAATAATTGATGCATGCATGTATTTATACATCTATAAATGGTTTCTGTATTGAAATGATTAAGTTATGAGTATGCATTCGTTCCCTTGAAAACTTATGCTTCTGCTTGATTTTCCATATGCTCCAGTTTAATTCCTCGAAGGCGTTTCCCCAAGAAATTACATCACAGTTCTAGAGTTGGAGCAAGCCTCTTGGCACTGCTACCATTTCGGTAAACCCATGGGTTTACCTTGTCCTATTTTAGAGATTAACATTCTTAGACTTAGGGACATGTTTCCTTCAGACCAGTAGTCTAATAGACTTTGAAATCATGCCCAAGTCCTTAACCAAAAACCCAGCTAAGATTAGAGTTCATAACCCAAGAGTCATATGAAGGTCCATGTGACCTGGGTCTAAGGACCCTACGCTAAAAGGAGTTATCTCATGAGGGTTTCATAACTTCAGGAGCTCAAAATTCTGAGATGTAAAATTTCACGATAGTCAAAGTTACTCGAACTACCCGAGTAACTACAGTTTTATATTACTTAACAACCTGATAGCAGAGATGGATGCAAGTCATTTATCGGGAGGAGAAGTTGTCAGAGTCGTCAGATCAAATCAAATACACACTGGAGTTAATGAAGCAAACTCCATCTGCTTGATTAAATCGATGGTTGGGAATCATTGCGGAGCACGAAGGAAAAATTAGCAAACATTCTAGTTCACAGCCCACAATCAAACAACGTCATTGATCTCGTTGGGAATGGAATATCAACGACTAGGATTAGTTCAGAATTGGGTGAGTACTTATCGTATTGTGGAGGCTGGATCCTGCAATCACTGTAAACCATGAATCTGTGAAATGAGATCGATGGTGGGGAATCATTGTGTAGCGCGAACGTGAAATTAGTGGACACACTAGTTCACGGCCTGCAATTCACCCATGTTGTTGATCTCGTCAAGTTGGAAGATCAATGACCTCGATTAGATTGAGTTGCGCAAGTACTTTTCAAATTGCAGAGGTTGAGCTCTCTGATAAAGAGTGCACACATTGGGGCCCCGCAATAATTGTGATCCGTTGATCGGTGAACACATCGGTATTGGCCGGATCATGACCGTCATACCTAGAAAATTTGCTAGGTGGATAGTCGTGAGTTCCTTTGGAAACCAGTGGAGTAACGAGGTCCTTCTATACCATCGATCTAAGAGAAAGGACACGTGTCAATAGATCATCAACTTCAGGTGTAATCACTCCAGAAGAAAGCAAGTATGGAGAGATTGAAACTCTCGAAGCCTAAAGAGACGAAGTGATGTGAAGATGTCGATTTGCAAGAGACACGCGTTGACAGATCGTCAAATTCGAGTGTAAGCACTTCAGAAGAAAGTGAGTGTGTGGAGGTTGAAACTCCCCAACCCTGAAGATTCAAAGCATATCTAATCCATCCAAGCAAAAGGGACAGGTGTCATCAGATCCTATACTTCAAAGGAAAGTCACTTCAGGAAAAAGGTGGTTTGTTGAACAAGGACTCCCAAAGGTCGAAGAGCCAGAGTTCATATGAGTCATTTGTTAGGTGAGGATAGGTGTCAACAGATATTTCACTTCATAAGATAGCCACTTCGGAGGAAGGTGGGGTCACAAGAGTTGAGAACTCCCAAAGTAAATCATGACCATGAATTTGAAAGAGATGTGTGTCGATCGATCGTTGAATTCAAGTGAAGTCACTCCAGCAGAAAAGGTGGTTTGAGTGTCTGGGATTCCTGAATGTCGAAGTCTCAAACTGGACCTGAGCCATTCATTTAGATGGACACATCATCAGATCATGAACTTTAGAGGTTTGTTACTCCGGAGGATTTCGCATGGTGGGCATCTTGGCGCATTTTGTCTTGGAGTCTGGACATAGCCGTGGCCATATGCAAGTATAGGGGGATGAAGGAAACCAAAGATATTGGGAGCAAATAATTGTCTGGTTTGAGCTCATTTCAGAACATGGAGATCGGGGATAGAAAGCTCTAGAAGAGTATAATGGAATAGGGACCCTGAATGAGGGTATTTTTTTCTTAAGATGAACGAAATTTTTTACGCCCCGTCATGGGTGTGTTATAGAATCATAGCCCCCTATAAATCTAGTCCTTGTCTGTCTAGCAGCCATCGATGTATTTATTATTAATAATGAGAAAAAAATTACATTTCTTAAGAATACTTGCCTTTTAATAATTGTTTGGGCACTCCGGCCTCTCAACCATGTAAAAATACATTATTTCATATGGTGGCTCAAAATCCAAGGTGTTACATCCCCTCCCCCTTATTTTGGCACTGTCCTAAGTGCATATACAAAATGGGAATCAAAACCCCAAAATTTATTCAAAACTTTGTGGGTACTTTGCCTGCATGGCATCTTCATGCTCCTAGGTAGCATCTTCAGGACTGTAGCACGTCCATTGAACTTTTTCCAACCCTATAACTCGATTTCGAAGCATTTTGACCTTTTTTTCCAATATTTGCACTGGTGGACCTAAAAGGATCCCTCTGTCTCTACCTGAATCAGATGCCAGTCAACAACATACTTAGGATCATTTACATATTTCTTTAGCAAAGAGACATTAAATACATTATGCACTTTCATGGAAATAAGCAATGCAAACATGTATGCAATTGGCCCTGTTCTATCCAATATCTCAAATGGACCACGGTATCTCGTTGTTAGCTTTGTGCAACTTCCCAACTTCAAAGATCTCTTCTTGGGATTTACTTTGAAGAGTACATGCTCTCTTACTTTAAATTCTCTTTTTCTCCTATTCTTGTCGGCATAAACCTTTTGTCTATATTGAGATACCTTTAAATTATGCTTAATCTTAACCATCTAGTCTTCCATTTCCTTGAGAAACTGCGACCCAAGTATCACTCAACCTATTGGGTTGTCCCATCTCACTTGAGTACTACAATTTCTACCATACAAGGCTTAAAATGTGTTCATATTCAATGAAGCTTTATACCCATTATTATAGGAAAACTCAACCAAGTACAGGTAATCTTCCCACTTAGGTGGCTTATCCATCACATACATTGTTAACATGTCTTCAATTACTTGGTTGACCCTTTCTGTCTGCCCATTTGACAGAGGATGATATGTTGTGCTAAATTTCAAATTTGTACCAAATCCTCCGAATAATCCTTTCCATAAATTTGAATTAAACTTAGTGTCTTTGTCTAAGACAATTGTCCCAGGTATCCCATGCAACCTAGCAATTTCCTTCATGTAAATTTCTACAATGTTAGTTGTTGTATGAGTTGTTTTTACAAGAACAAAATGAGTATATTTTGTCAATTTATCCACCACTACCAAGATTGAATCGTGTTTCCTTGTTGTCCTGGGAAATTTTGTTATAAAGTTAATGGTTATCACTTCCCATTTCTTTTATGTAATTAGTAATGGTTGTAGCAACCCTGTTGGGTTTATATTCTCATCCTTCACTCTCTAAAATTCCATACACCTGGCAATGTAATCAACAACATCATTTTTCATTCCCAGCCAAAAGTATTGGCTTCTTACTACTGTAACTATTTTATGGTAACCAGGATGTCCAACATATGGAGCATTATGCATTTCCTTTAGTACCAAATTCCTAATTTCTTTGTAACTAGGAACATAAATTCTATTTTTATGCATAAGTAGTCAATCTTCCTTTATAACGTACTCTTTCACTTTTTTTTGTACATCTCCTTACTGTAAGATTTCCTTTACCTGTAAGTAATGTTGATCTGTAAGAACATCATCTAAAATTCTTCTCTTAAAGTCTAACATATGCATACTGATAGTTGTAGCATGCATGAGATGCACTCTTCTACTAAATGCATTAACAACTTTATTTTATTTTCCCTTGATATGCTTGATATCAAATTCGTATTCACTTAAGAATTCAAGACATCATTTTTTCCTGGCATTCAAAGTTGGCTGATCAAAAAGATACTTCAGACCACTTTGGTCTATTCTTAATTCAAATGTCTTTCCCATGAGATAATGCCTCCATGTCTTCAATGCATGAACAATGGCAGCAAGCTCCAAGCCATGTGTGGCATAGTTCCTCTCATGCTCCGTAAGCTTTTTGGACTCATAAAAAATGGCATGTCCATTTTGAGTGAGGAATCCACCAAGTCCTTCCTTACAATCATCTGTGCATACCATAAAATTCTCATTTGGGTCAGCAATATTCAAAATAGGTGCACTAGTAAGTAATTCTTTAAGTGAATTAAAATTTTCTTCACACTCAAGTGTCCATTCAAATTTAATTCTCTTATTTTGAAAGAAGTGATGGGATGAGAAATCTTAGAGAACCCTACTATAAACCTTTTGTAGTAACCATCTAACCCCATAAAACACCTAACTTTTGAAACATTCCTGGGTGTTGGCCATCCTCTAATGGCCTCAATATTCTCAAGGTGTATTGTTATATCCTGTCTTGAAATAATGTGCCCCAAGTAATGGAGTTTTTCTTGATAAAAGGAACACTTACTGAGCTTGGCATAAAACAGATGTTCTCTCAATGCTTGCAGTACCAGTCTTAGGTGATGTGCATGCTCTTCCTATGACTTAGAATATACAAGTATGTCATCCAGGAATAATCTGACAAACTTATCCAAGTAATTTCTAAATATGCCATTCATTAAGCACATAAATACAACTAGTTCATTGGACAATCCAAATGGCACTGCTACAAACTCATAATTCCCATACATGGTTCTAAAGGTTGTCTTATAGATGTCTTCTTCCTTTATTGTTACTTGTTGGTATCCTAATCTCAAGTCTATCTTTGAGAATATCTTTGCTCCTCTTAGCTAATCAAAGAGGTCATCAATTCTGGGTAGAGTATACTTGTTCTTTATAGTAGACTTATTCAGTTGTTGAAAGTCAATACACTGCCTCAAGGTTCCATCTTTATTTTTGACAAAGAGTATTGGTGCTCCTCAAGGTGAAACACTTGGACGTATGTACCCTCTCTTCAACAATTCCTCCAACTGCATTTGTAATTCTTTTAAATCTGGTGTGCTCATTATGTAAGGTGTTTTTGACACCGAGGCATCTCCTGACACTAAATCAATAGAGAAATACATTCCCCTTTTTGGTGGAAACCCTGGTATTTCTTGGAATACATCCTCGAATTCTTGTAGTATCGATAAATCTTCAAGGTTTGGCACCATTGTCTTTTATGGATCCTCTACATGGGCTGCATCCAATTGACAAGATTTTCTAAAAAAACTCTTTAGTTGTAAGGTTGAAATATCCCTTATAGAGACAGGTCTTTGAAATCCTTTCACAGTGCTTTGTTTTCCATCTCCATCAAGACATGTAAATGTCTTTCTATGACAATCTAGGACAACATGATGCTTGTCCAGACAATCCATTCCAATTAGAATATCATAAGACCCCAATGGTATGATATTTAGGTCAACACTAGTGTTCGCACCATTAAGACTTATGGAACAACTTCTGACCATATCATGGATTCTCATTTCGGTTCCAGTGGCTAGTTGAACCAACTTGATTTCCCAAGCTTTCTATTCTTCAAATGTAATATATCCATTATTTCAGGATCAATGTAACAATGACTTGCTCCTGAATCAATTAAAATAGAAATAGATTGATTTATGATCTTACCTTCTACCTTGATCGTGTTGGATTGGTATTCTACTTGTTGATCATATAAGGCTGCATAAATCCTTCCCATGTCTTTGAGTGTTGTATATTCTTGGATGTTGTGAAAATTATTCACCCTATCCTTTCTGTCTGGGAAATCGTCATACAAGTGATCTTCTTTGCATCCCCAACACTGGATTGGTGGTCTTCCCCTTTTTCCCAGGGAGTCTTCTTTCTTGGAATCATCTTTAGCATATTGATCTTGATGATTTTTATTAGGCTCATTTCTATTGAAATGAGGTTTGAACCCCTTCCTCCTCTGATCATACTTCTTATTCTTCTTCTTCTTTCCCTTCCAATATTTTTTCATGGACTCTCTACCCTAGCCTTGCTCATACAAGTATTTATCCTTCCTGATAGCCTCAGTCAAGGTCTTGGGCTCATCATACCAATTTTTTTATTTATAAAAGGTAGGCAGTCCACTGAAAAACCTTTGTATATTTACCTTTTCATCGTTTATAAACCCAACATACTTTAACAACCCCAAGAACTTCTTCTCATATTCTGCCATAGTCATGCTTCCCAGCATGAGTTCAAAGAACCCCTGCATTTTCTTTTCAGAAAAATTCTTTGAGAGGTACTCCTTTTGGAAATAATTCTTGAATTGCTTCCAAGTGATCATACTCTCATTAATATTTTCAACTTTCTTCAGTTGATCCCACCACATTGCATCTTTCCCATGTAAGTGGTAGGTGGAGATTTTCGCTTCTAGATTTGATAAATAGTTGTGAAAATTGGAAATATCTCCTTGGTCCAAGCAACCATGCTTCAACATCGTCCTTACTTTCTCTTTCAACATCAAAGGATGGTGGCTTGATCTTCCTCAACTCTCCTTGCAAATTGTCCACCTCATGTCTCCTTCTTTGGTGCCTAATAGGAGACACCTCTAGACTGCTTAAGGAATAATCAGTTGCATACAACCTTATCTCTGAGTAAGGAGGTGAGTGGTGTCTCTGCACTCTGTTAGCACTTCTGGAATAATTAACTCTTCCACGATCATCTCTTCTTTCATGACACCTTCCTTATTTGTCATTCTTTGAGCCATTATTGTATTGAATTTGAAATTGATTTAAGCTCTGTATCACTCGATAATTTATCTTAATTTTCTCTCTCATCAGCCTCTCATTGTCTTCCTTCTATCTCTACACTTCTATTTTCAATCTCTTCACATTTTCTAGAAATGTTTCTTGCTCCCCTCGACCCTTGCATCCTTTGGATTATGTCTCTGCATTGCCAATTCTGGTATTTTGGCCTTCATCATCTTTATCATGGATGGAGGCTCCCTCTCCTTCCTCCATTTATTCAATACGCATTACAATTTGATGTGTGTAAATCCCTTTATTCCACAAAATGTGCAAGTGACCATTTGTCAGAATTAAGCATATGAGAAACAAAATTGTCAATAATGCTACATATCCTTTCAACTCGTGAAGAATTTATATGAACAACACTTCCATGTTATCCTTGGGTTGATACATAAATCAATTATGCACAAGCTCTTCCTTCAAACCACTTTCCCAAGTGACCATGGCTTGAAACTGTGGGCCAAATCCTTCCTAGCGTTTATATTATGTTAAAAACACTATATCGAAGATGGTGTATTTGAAAATCAATCGAGGGTTGAGATCGATGGTCAATAGGAACTCCGGGACTCTGTGATTTAGGATTTCCAGACTATCCACACCCTCAACTCTTCTGGAGTTCCAAGTCTCTGAACTGCAGGATCTGTCACCACATATCCCGCTCCGATCGATGGCTAGGATTCCTTCGCAACTCTGGGATTCAGGGCTTTCCCAAGAACCTTTCCATAGATATCTCAGAGTGTCAAAGTACCATAGGTCCTCTCCTTCCTCCTCATATCACCTCCTTATCAATGGTGGATATTAAATCCATCCTTTGGGAGTTCTCGACCCAAGTAACCTACATTCAAAATATTAAGAGTACCAAGTCTCGAGACCTTGGGATCTTGCGCCATGTGTCTACTGTAATCAAGGGCTGAGATGGACTCAGGCCTTCGGGAGTCCTTGACCCCACTTCTTATGCCTTGAATCCTCCAGAGTGTCAAGTCTATGGACTAAAGAATCTATCACCACATGGCAGCAAATAAGGTATGGACATGTGGCCCTATCTGACGGGTGACATGTGTCATATAATAACTGGCACGAATGGTCTTTGGATCCAAGTTTGTCCACATCACCCTAGGTGACATCAGGAGGCCAAGTCACCATAGTGCCTCATGCCTTCGAATATTTTGAACTTCAGGATACTTCTCCCCACTACAACACAAATTCCCCAAACACTAAACTCCCGAATTGACTGATTTACAGACGCATGTCCTCAACACGAACAATATAGATTTACTCTGGAGTTTTGGGACTTCGGAGGTTTCTATTGCTGAGCACCATCATACCCCTAGACTATCAAACATCGAACTTATAACCCTTGATAATATTCATACATGTGTACCTAAACATGGAGGGTCCAAATTTACTCTGGAGTTCAGGACTTCAGGTTGTTTTCTTCTTGGAAGCTTAAGGGCTCGCTTCTCTCAGAGTGTAAAATCTTCGAACTGCTGTGATATCTATAACTCACAATTGCTCATACGCAGATCATATGGTTGGAGTCTAATCTTCTCCACTTTGCTTCACCTCTTGATCTGTTCTTGATCCAATGGCCCAAACGTGTCCTTATCCAAATCCAACGGTAAGTTACTCCTCCTCATGATCAACAACATAGATTCACTCCAGAACTTCAAAGCTTTGGGTTTTTTGTCTTCTTTAATGACAAGGAACTTGAAACTTCCATAGCAACGAAGTCCAAAGGACTTGAGGGTTTAACCTCCACGCTCTATTCCTAGATTTAACGGTTGTGAGGGATTCAGATCCTTCTCGAATAGATCCTATGACCATCATCGTTTCCTGAACCACTACACCTCCTGAGCTTTCAAACACTATTAAGGTGTGCTCTCAATGCCTTCTGGCACTCTATATCTTAATTGTTTCGTGAAATTGTTTCTCCAATATCAGTTTACATGACCCATCAAGACTTAGTATTGGAACCATGAACTCTGATACCAATTTGTAACGTCCCCAACCATCCACAGGTTGGGAAACACCCCTAAATTTCTTCTTTGTTATCGAACTGTAACATACCCAGTCTCCCACCAGAAAGCATGCCACATCAAGAATGCATATCTTGGTTTATTTGGAAGCTTTGATGACACTTACTTAATAAACAAGCATGAAATACATACATGCAAGGATTGAGATTCATACCACAACATAAAATACATGCACGACATACAATGCACAATGTTAACTAGCAAGCATGTATAGTATAGGTACAATCTCAGGTACAATAATTGATATGCAGCAAAAATAAATACATAAGAAAAGGAAACCATAACAGAGAGCACTTACCTTTTATAAAAGAAGACACCAACTGGTTGCAAACCAAGGATGTTCCACCCAACCGTAGACACTATTGTTCCAAGTCTCAATAGCAATGTCACCCCTGAGCCAGGGCTATGAATCCATAAGGATGGTTCCAAAGTTTTACTTGGATTCCAAAACCAGTCAGCACTCAAGCTCTCATAGGATTCTCCAACACTCACAACAATCCAAGTACTTAGCTCTCTTCTACCCATCCTGCACCACCCAAGAGAATAGACCTCCACCCTTCTCTGCCACATAGTCCCTCAGTAAGTCCCTCCCCATTCAAAGCGCTAGTGTATCTGGTCCAGAATCTCCATGTTGGGACTCTCAGGACTCACATTCCTAATCAAATTTGGTCACATGCCAAGCATCTCAGACATGCAGGCCTCAGATCATGGTTGGACTACACCAACAATCTCCACAACCAACAAAACCATGGTTTCTCTTCAACAATTCGTCTTCATTTCCCAATCCAAGACACCAAAGTGAGGAAAGGTAAGTGAATGAAGGGATGGATGGAGTGTAGAATCAACAAGAGAGGATGAACAGTGAATCAAAACAGGAGAATGAATGTGTGAGGTGACCAAAAACAATAACAGAATGGGGAGCATGAATGAGAGTATTTTTCAATGGGAGAACGAACCAACCAACAAACCAACCAAACCCTCCCACAAACTAGGGACGAGTTTTTGTAATTCATGGGGATTAAGAACCTCTTGAGCATTCCCCCAGGGCTCATGATTTCCATTACACTGGAATGGGTAATGTAAAATAAATAATCATGGCCCCTTTAGCCTCTCTTGTGGAATCATAACCCTATAATTCTATTCTTTGTCCAACTAGAAGATAATCACTTAGCCCCCTCAACCCCCTCTCTTGTGGAATCATAACCCCCTATAATTCTATTCTTTGTCCAACTAGAAGCCAACGATGTATTTATAATCAATAATGAGCAAAAAATTACATTTCTTAGTCATACTGGCCTTTTAATAATTTTTTGGGCACTTTGGCCTCTCAACAATGTAACAATACATTATTTAATATGGGGGCTCAAAACCCAGGGTGTTAGAGGTTTTTATATATTTTATTGTTGTTAGATATAGAGACCTTTGTGTAGCATCCCCATCCCCCAATTTGGGCTATGCCACATAAAAAATTTCTCTCTTATACCATTTAATTAATAAAAAATATTTTCATATGAACATACATGCATTCCTAACAACATATAATTTTCAAGTATAAATATAACAGAAAAACCCATAATGGATTTAACTCAATTATACACACTAATAAATAATAAAAAATACACAAGAAGACACTGATATTTTATAAAACCACCAATTGGCTATAGACCTTAGACATTCCTCCCAATCATAGACTTTATTTCTCATAAAATCTCAGTAGTAGGTCACCCCCGTGTTGAAGCTAGAAACTCCACCAAAGAATTCTTCATAAGATAAAATAATATCTAACCAGCACAATAACACTTAAGTCAAGGTTCCAACTGTTGTAACTAGCCTACAACATATCATTTCCCATAGCCTGTCCCACCCCAGGAAGTGTGCCCCTTCTCTGCTCAACAATTCCTTAGTTTCCCCACTTCCTTTCCAGGGCTTCAACAACGAGCTAGAAAAAAAGTCTCATAGCTCTGTATCTCTTTCCAAGAACATAGGGAAAACAATTCCCAACATTTCTCCCACCCAGAGAGAATGCTCATGGGCCTAAAAACCCTCTTATTTAGCAGGCACACAAGCTTGACAACCTACTTCTTCAACTCAACTACCCAGGTTGATTGGATACCAACAATTCCCCAAAAGCTTCCCAAGTACAATTATGTCTTATGGATGGTATATTGTACATGAGAGGGATGAGAGTGATGGTAATAATGATATGGTAATTAGACTAATTTCCCACTTTATATTTTCATGTTCCCAACTTGACAGTTGTCATGTTGGGAAATACCTTCCCCCCACTTGGTGATATGTTCCCTATCCTTAGGATCATAGGATAAAAATATCATATAATTAGACTTTAAGGAAATATTAGTATAATATTCCCTTTCGCTTAAGCCCCCTTGGCTTAGCCCCTCTTCCTAGACTCTTATCTCCCCTTTCCTTCTAGTGGAGTTCTAGCTCCCCATACTCTTTTTGTCTAGTTGGTATGTAGGGTGATGTATTTTTATTAATAATCTGAGTGTGATTACATATTAAAATGGTAGGCTCACTGGTATTTTAGCATCTGGTCTCTCCATCCTAATAACCACACATGCACTCTGGCCTCAAAACATATATACAATGGCACTCTGGCCCAAATTATATTGGCTCACCGACCTATATGTACATTTACAATTGGGGTTTTTCCGAGGGTTATTACACCTTTGCATAAGATCTGTGAATATAATGAGGCCTAAGAGCATTGTCCATTGACTTAATAAAATTGTAAAGATTGTTGTTTAAGCCCTTTGTTGTAATTTTTTGTGATAACAAAATGTGTGTGAATTGTTTGTTTAAATTAATGCATTTACAGTTTTGTGGTTTTTTGTAAGTACTTTTTCTTTGTGAATTTGAATTAAAAGGCCCATAGGCACTGCATCACATATTTTCCAAAAATATTTTCTCCTTCAATATATAATCCTACCAACAATTGTTTTTCATTGATTTTGCACACTTTTTTAGGGAATGCAAGTTGTTGATGTTTGGACAACATCGAGAAGACATTCTCCCATATTAATAATTAATAATATAATTATTAATTTTTATTAATATTAAGAATAATAAATAGTTATTATAATCGTTAGAGACACATCTTTTCATGGATGGTCACCATATGTGATTTTAGGTTCTCTATATATTTGACACATTCATCATTATAATAACAAATCAATCATATCATCTCATATATACAATAGAATATATCACATACATCATATACAATCTATCACATAATCTCATATACAATATTATCTCATATAATATCCCATATAAAAATTCAGCATGGTATATGAGTGGGACTGGGCTTGACTCCTTCACAGGAGAGCCCAGGAAAATGAGAGTATATTAAAGTGTTGGGAGTGTTAAATTTATGGGGTTGTTACAATCTCTATGTACAACATATTTACTTTTTACTCCTACCTAAATTATAGAAAGAATTCCATAAATTATGGTGGGCAGTAATATCTAGTAAAAACGTCTAATTACCTAAATATGAAGATTGTATTGGATATTTACTTCTTCCTATATGTATGCAAAGAATCACATGAATTATGGAGGAAGAATTTAACAAATTCAAAAACTATGTGGATGGATTATAACCAAATTAATATTGGGGTAGTTACGGGAGGTATTCTCCAACTATTTATACGAAAAAAAAATTAATTTAATTTTAAATTTATCTTTCAAAGAGACGTGTCTCTTTGGATTAATTTAATATTACTATAAAAAGACACTTGAAAGACACAATGATAGACACACATATTTTTTCTCTCCCACACATGGGAAGTGACCTAAGGAATAGAACAAATTTTTTAAGTAGTTGAAATTTTCTGAGTGTAATTACTTGTGATGTTCTAGAGTTTAATAAAGTAATATTGTATATAATTTGTAGGGTCATTGTATATAGTTGTGCACATCCATGTAATGAAGAAGAAGAGGAGGTCAACAAATGTAGAGGGAGAAGATGACTCTGAATACTATATAGCATTATAGGGATTCAAGCTTCAAAAGGAGCATAAAGACTCAGAGTGGGCATGGTCTAAGAGAGAGTATGTTGCTTAGAAACTTTCATTCAGAAAGGATTCCTCTTCATATTCATATTTATATGGGAGAGACATCCTCTAGGACTGATAGACAGGAGGCTAGACCTTAAGGAGATAAGAGACCTCTTGGAGAGGATTCCCTTGTTTCAGTGAAGGAATCCAGTTAGAAGGACTGGGATGTAAGCCAGTATTGTAATCCATGAAGCAGCATGGCTTCAGAATTTTCTTGTAGGACTTCACCTGAGACATGATGTAGAAGGGAGTTGTGAAGCTCCAGTACACATCCACAGATGAGTAGAATCAGGAAGACATTCTCCTAGAGTGGCCATGTTGATTTGACTAAGGATAATAATACATTAATTCCAGGGGAAAATTTAGAGGCTAAATTTTTCCCATGGGCTAATTTTCCATGCTTTTTCCCAAAAAATGATTCATCATTCTAAAAATTATTCGCCCAAATTCTATAGGAAAAAATTATTTTACCTTAAAAATCGCCAAAATTTTATAAAAACTATACAAAATCCTTAGAAATTTGAATATTTTAACAAAAATATCACCAAATATTTATAGTTGACATATAAAGTACTAGTAAGATTCGCCAAGGTTTCTACATTTCAAAATAAATTTCCATCCTTAAAATTATCCTTGATTCACTCACCTGATTAGCCATGTTGATTTGGATAGTGTTGAATGGCCCAGTCATAATTTTTCTCCTTAGTCATGTTGATTTGACAATGAGTGGAAAATACTTGAGGTTCTTATGCTTCTCCAGGTGGATACATCGAGAAGACATTATCCTAGAGTGGTCATGCTAATTTGACTAAGGATAATGATACATTCACTCATAGGATTAGCCATGCTTATTTTGCTAGTGGTGAATGGCCCATGCGTAGTCTTTCTACTTAGTCATGCTAATTTGATGAGTGAAAAAGAATCAAGGTGTTGACAGCCAGGTGGCTGCATCGAGCAAACATTCTCCCAGAGTGGTCATATTTATTTGATTGAGGAGAATGGTACATTCACTCACAGGATTAGCCATGCTTATTTTGCTAGTGGTGAATGGCCCAACGCATTGATTTTTCTAGCTATTAGCATCGGGTATACATCCTCCCAAAGTGTCCATGTTGACTTGGCTGAGGAGGATGATACATTCACTCACAGTATTAGCCATGCTAGTGATGAATACCCAGGCACAGTATTAGAGACTCGAGTTGCTATCACATGCCTGCTCCAGGTTGGAGCGATCTATGTTTATCAGAAGAGAGTGTGAGGAGAAGTATACATCAACTCGGTCCATATCGGAGATGATTACATCAACAAAGGCTCATTGACAAGTGTAAGAGGGAGTTGGCCTCAAAGTTCGAAATCAAGAATATTGGCATGGTGCAGAATGTCTCCCTGGATGAGAAGGAGTGTTGAAGTTATAAGCATCGGGCAGTCATTCTCCAGAGTGGTCATGTTGATTTAACTGAAGAGAATGGCTCAGGTGTAGTCTTATGGGCTCAAGGTGCTTGAGGTGCATAATGTTTCCCTCGTTGAGAGGGAGTGTTGATGTTTGGACAACATCAGGAAGACATTCTCCCAGATTAATAATTAATAATATAATTATTAATCAATAATAATAATAAATAGTTATTTTAATTATTAGAGACACATCCTTTCATGGATGGTCACCATATGTGCCTTTAGGTTCTCTATACATTTGGCACATTTGTCATTGTAATAATGATTCAATCATATCATATCATATATACAATAGAATATATCACATACATCATATACAATCTATCACGGAATGTCATATACAATTGTATCCCATATAATATCTCATATAAAACTTCAACACAAGTAACTTACACTAAAATCCACATCGAAATCTATATAGGGATTCAAGTGATGGTCTAAAATTTTCTATGGAATCCTCATGATATAAAACATATTTTTGTATTATTATACTTCATGGTAAAATCCTAAAAGTTCTATAATTTTAAATGTAAACTTGACTACTCAAAAATATTGTAAATGTTAGCCAAAATTCACCGAAAAAATGCACTTCTAACAGAAAAAAATAAATAGGCATTTTCCAAACTTGCCTAAAAATTTCAAAAACAATGAAGTAGGCTCTTTGGAATATTCAGTTTAGGGAATTGGAGACTTTATCGAGAAAAGTGGATATGATGTATTTTTATCCATATGAAAAATTCCAACCTAGTACCATGTTTTTCAACAATAATGCATATTCAATACATGGTGTTCATTTTTCTAGCTCATATCAACTTGATTTGCAATCACTATCCAAGAAATCAATTTTGATATTGTTTGTAACAATAATTTTTCAAGGTTCAAATTGAAGGTATAACAATGTGTGGAGGTTTGACATGTCATGAAAAACACTCATCAAGTTTCATTATTGATTGATTTCTTGTGTAGTGTGGGGCATGCATTTTAGTAACAACTATGTGCATTTTTCTAAGGTGGTAAAAGAGGGGAAATATATATGAAAATACCATTTTGGAAAACCTTTATCTTCTAGAAGGGGATAGTTTTGATAAATATATAATTGTAGCGTGATGTAACAATTGAGAGAATATAGAAATAAAAATTATTCTTTCACTTACATGAAATTATTATATCTTGGTGTGTATTTACAAACGACTGCCAACTTGCTAGAAATACTCCTTTTTTTTACCAAATTTGTTTTTTTTTAAAATTAATGGACCTTATAAGCCATGGGGGTGAATTTAGGATATGTGTTTGAAATAATGTATGTGAGTATGTAAGTATATGATCAATGAAACTCTACTTCATGATTTATCGTAGGATTAAAATGCCTTACAACTGGAATGAACAAGTATAAACAACCATTGATAACCAAACAATATATACCTATATTAATTAAAGGTAGAATGTTTACAACTCCAATTGATGTACATGCACCCATCCTCATCCCTATTTCACAAAAATGATAGATGGGATCCCATTGTTGTGAATCCCATGAAAAGTGTACTTTCATATGCGGATGTAGGCTATTATAGAAATAGTGAAATCTAAATGTTGGTCCTAGTCTCCATTTACTAGGATGTTGAGTATGATCACTTGAACATAAAGTTGTTTGATATTAACAAGAAAGGTTGGTAATGTATAGGAAACAACCTCCTTAAGATCCTTGTAGCCTTCGATGATGAAATCTAGTGAATTGTTCTTCGTCACAATCCCATGAGGTATTGAATGCATTGCAATAAGTTTAAAAGTAGCCATGACACTTTCATTTGAACAAGAAATTTCCACGTAACATCCACTATGTATAATTTTCTAAGATCTTATGTGATTGAAAACTATTTAGGAAAGAGGATGAATATTGTGATGTTGTTCTTGATATGGTTGTAATACTATGAGATATGATGGTAATGCATTACGTGTTTCATGTTCTATAGAGGTGGTTATTCTAGAAGTAACAAGTTCATCATCACCTTTTGTTGCAAGATGGTTGAAAGTGGCACATTTATCATCATTTGTAGCAACAAAATGACAGAAAACATATTCTCCCTTTCAAGGTCTCATGCCCCACCTTGTAATAGAGCTCATAATAAATAAAACAACAACAATACTTACAACAAAAATGAAGATAACAATACATAGTATAAAGAAAATCTTTTGATATATATATATATATATATATATATACTCACCATAAATTATTTCCTCATGTAGATGAAAATTTACACCTTCGAGAGTATGATGGATTCTACCAATAACATCCACATGACTTTCAAATATTATTACCCATTAGAATGTTCCACTAGTGGAAACTTCTATTAAACAATCCAACACTTCCACATGATATGGGTTTTTTAATGACTCTTATTCAAATACATCCAAGTTTTCATAATAAATATGATCATGCATTCCTACCTTTATGGTAAACTCAAATGGATGTTGATTAAGGTTGGTTGTCATTGATGTCAACCCTTGAAGAAAGCCCCGTAGCACAAAGGCTAGGGCAATGGACCCAATATTTTTTGATGTAAATATGACTCATTATTGTTTTGTCATGGTTGATAATAAGTAAATATGGATGAACTCCAAAGTGGTCCCCTTATGGTGAAATCCCTCACGGGAAGACGCTTTGTGGAGTAGGAGAACCCATGCTTAATTGTGGAATGATGAGATGAAGGAAAGTGATTTTGTTAGGGAAAATATCCTAGATGCATAGTTCTTGTCATTTCATTTCCAGTGGTATGTGGAACATCACATAATTCCTCACGGTTAGAGAGTTATGGCTATGAGAAGTTGGAGACCCCAGGTTTGGGTAATGGACCCAAGTTTGTTTGATGGGTAATGGTATGCATTATGATATATTTTCAGATAATAATATTCTATATGGATAGTACATGTCATGCCATTTTTGGTGGTATGTAGAACATCACATAACTTCTCATGGTTTGAGAGTTATGGCCTTACGAAGTTGGAGGACCCTCATATGTCATCTAGAAGCCCCAAAAGGTCAAAGTAGTCAAAGTGGTTTAAGAGATTTTAAAAGGTAAATAATAAAGTGAAGTGATGAGTGTATTATAATTCAAATTGAACACAAAATAAATTATTTCAATAATAAATTTAATGGAGAAATTAGAAGTGGACCCAACACTAAAATAAGGAAAGTGGGCCAAGTGACCTAGAAGATGTTTTTAAGGAAGCTACTTGGAGAGTATGAATAAGAGGCAAGGCTCTCTCATTTGAATCACACTTGAGCATATTGAATATCTATATGTGTCTGAGGTAAACAAGGATATATAAACCAAAATTCTGAGTGAAGGTGAAGAAAAGAAGGCCGAAATACAAGGAAGGATAAATTCTTTTGATGGTGCTTTCTAAGGTATGTTATTTATAGGTCATCTCACTATTTTCGCTATAAATTGTTTTCTATAATGATTCAGACCGTGAAATTTCTATTCAAGTGAGAAAAAATATCCAAGTATCTGTGAAAAAAAATTCAGCATGTGGGTCATTGTATTTTGGGAGTTACACTCCGTGGAAAATAGGGTTTGTGGCTAGTCCTGAAACTAGTCAAAATCAGGTGTTTTGGGTAAAAACATCATAACTTCTTCATAGAAGATCCAAATTTAGTGAGACAAATTTATTTTTTTAGGGCACTGTATTTAGTATTCTTTGTAACATTTTTGGATCATTTCATCAAATATTTTTCGCGGGGCATGCTCTACAAGGTCGCTCTCTAGAATAAGCCAGAATTCAAAAAGGTATGCCATTTTTGGTATAAATCCTTTTCTGAGAGGTTCCAAGTAGTGACACTTGGAGGAATTGCATAAAATACACTGAAGAACATTGTGTATCAGTTTCATATCTTTATACATTACAGGTTCAAAGTTATGATTACTTGTTGACTAATCCAAAACTAGGCATGTGAAACTTAAAAAAAGGTTTGATGAAAATGCTAGTCTTTGGTTTTTAAAGTTAAGGAAGGTTTGCAGGAATGTGATCATATAGGTCTATTACAGAGCTACAAATCAGATTTGGATGATGAAATTTATGAGGGATTTTGGTTGCGGTACATGTTGAGTATATGGTTGAGACAAGTAGTTGATGAGTTGGCACACATACATGAGGTGTATAGTTGATGATGTTGGTACATATTGATGAGTCATAGTTGATGAGTAGTTGACACATGATTGGTACATACTTGGTACATGGTTGGATGCACTTATTTATGGTATAGGTTGATTACAAGTTGGTGCATGGTTGATGCACTTGTTTATGATACAGGTTGATTACAGGTTGAGGTACAGGTTGATGCATGGTTGATGCATGGTTCATATTTATTGGTATAGTTTTATAGTGGTATATCTCATAGTCATAGTTTGACAGTGGTTCCATCATTATACTTCTACTTCAGGGTGGCAGGACGGGGCAAGGAGAGGTGGTTGTAGCCACCTTTTGGTTGTAGCCGGAGAACATTGGGGGTTATAGCCTCCTTCTGGTTGTAGCCAGAGAATTGGGAAGTTGGAGCTTCCCTCAGGTTGTAACTTGAGAAACTAGGGGGTTGGAGCCTCCTTCCAGTTGCAGCTAGAAAATAAAGGAAGTTGGTGCTTCCAATGAATGTAATTATTCAAGACATATAAGAAAAAGCATTCCATGGTTTTCTCCCGATTTGGGTTTCCGCGTAAAACACTGGTGTAATGTGTATGTGTGTGATTGTTTACTTCTTACTGCTCATTATTGGATAATAATTCTACATTGATATAACATTTGAAGAAAAATGATTATAATTACACTATTACTGATTCACCCCCCCTCTCAGTAATCCAAAAAATGGTATCAGAGCAGGTTCCTTCAGAAATCAGTTTAACCACTGAAAGGTAGATCTTGGAGATTACCAAATCGTATAAAAATGGAATACCACAGTTTGATGGATAGAAGTATACTTTTTGGAGCATAACGATGAAGACATATATACAGGCACATGGATTTCAAGTTTGGTAATCAATTGTAGATGGATACACAACACCAGTAGTTCCACCAACAAATGACAAAGCAGTGAAAATCAGTGAGAATAATTCCAAAGCCATAAATGCACTTTTGAATGGTCTCAGTGATACGGTATTCACCAAAGTTGCACATTGTAAATCTGCTAAAGATATTTGGGACAAGCTTTAAAATATTTATGAAGGAGATTCAAAAGTTAAAGCAGCAAAGCTTCAAACTTACAGAGGTCAGTTCGAACAACTAAAAATGAAGGAATATGAAGATATCACAGCCTACTTCTTACGAGTTGATGAAACAGTGAAAGCAATCATAGGATTGGGAGAAGAAATCGAAGAATCTGTAATTGTTCAAAACATACTAAGATCTCTTCCTATGAGATTCAACCCTAAGATATCAGCACTAGAAGAA
>SNQJ01S0000003.1:436428-447843 GCA_010110895.2 Picea sitchensis | reverse complement strand
ATAATTCAAAGTGAATACAAAATAAATTATTTCAATAATAAATTTAATGGAGAAACTAGAAGTGGACCCAACCCTAAAATAAGGAAAGTGGGCCAAGTGACCTAGAAGATGTTTTTAAGGAAGCTACTTGGAGAGTATAAATATCACACTTGAGAATATTGAATATCTATATGTGTCTGAGGTAACTAAGGATATATAAACTAGAATTCTGAGTGAAGGTGAAGAAAAGAAGGTCGAAATGCAAGGAAGGATAAATTCTTTTGATAGTGCTTTCTAAGGTACGTTATTTACAGGTCATCTCACCATTTTCGCTATAACTTTTTTTATATAATGATTCAGATCGTGAAATTTTTATAAAAGTGAGAAAACATATCCAAGTATCTGTGAAAACAAATTCATCTTGTGGGTCGTTATATTTTGTGAGTTACACTCCATGGAAAATAGGGTTTGTGGCCAGTCCTGAAACTAGTCAAAATCAAGTGTTTCGGGTAAAAACATCATAACCTCTTCATAACAGATCCAAATTCAGTGAGACCAAATGTGTTGGTTAGGGTATGGTATGTAGTATTCTTTTTAATAGTTTCATATCATTTTATTGAATATTTTTCACGGTGCATTCTCTACAAGGTCTCTCTCTAGAATAAGCTAGAATTCAGAAATGTATGTCATCTTTGCTATAACTCCTTTTCTGAGAGGTTCCAAGTAGTGAAACTTGGAGGAATTGCATAAAAAATACTAAAGAACATTGTGTATCAGTTTCATATATTTATACATTACAGGTTCAAAGTTATGATTACTTCAAGTTAGGGTTGTTGACTAATCCAAAACTAGGCATGTCAGACTAAAGAAAAGTTTGATGAAAATGCTAGTCTCTTGTTTTAAAGTTAAGGAAGGTTTGTAGGAATGTGATCATCTACACTAGGTATATTATAGAGATACAAATCAGATTTGGATGATGAAATCGATGAGGGATTTTGGTTGTGGTACATGTTGAGTACATGGTTGAGACAAGTAGTTGATGAGTTGGCACACATACATGAGGTGTATAGTTGATGATGTTGGTACATATTGACGAGTCATAGTTGATGAGTATTTGACACATGATTGGTAAATACTTGGTACATGGTTGGATGCACTGGTTTATGGTACTGGTTGATTACAGGTTGGTGCATGGTTGATGCACTTGTTTATGGTACAGGTTGATTATAAGTTGAGGTACAGGTTGATGCATGGTTCAGATTTATTGGTACAGGTTCACAACAGTATATCTCATAGTGATAGTGTGACAATGGTTCCATCATTCTACTTCTACTTTAGGGTGGTAGGACAGGGCAAGGACAGGTGTTTGTATCCACCTTCCGGTTGTAGCCGAAGAACATTGGGGGTTGTAGCCTCCTTCTGGTTGTAGCCAAAGAATTGGGGAGTTCAAGCTTCCCTCAAGTTGTAGCCTGAGAAACTAGGGGGTTGGAGCCTCCTTGCAGTGGCAGTTGGAAAATAAAGGAAGTTGGTGCTTCCAATAAATGTAATTCTTCAAGACACATAAGAAAAAGCATTTTGTGGTTTTCTCCCAATTTGGGTTTCCACGTAAAACACTGGTGTACTATGTATGTGTGTGATTGTTTATTTCTTACTGCTCATTATTGGATAATAATTCTACATTGATATAACATTTGAAGAAAAAGGATTATAATTACGCTATTACTGATTCACCCCCCCTCTTAGTAATCCAACAACGGATTTGTGTTGTAGACCAAAATCCTGTCCATTTGAATGAATTTATTTTTATGAATCTTGAAAAAATGACCATCTCGGAGTCACATATAAAACCCTCACTTGATGACTGCGATGGAATCCTTTTTATGATATTCATCTAACCCACTTGAAGATAACTATGATTTTATTTTAGTTAATGAAGGATAGTGCAACATAAGCTTTCCACCTTCATCTGCATCAACCATATGAATAGGAAAAATAACATGCATACTATGTGTCCACATGTCACCGGTACCAATAGTGTAAAGATTGGATCATTATCACAAGGATCCAAGTATGTAAACTCTATTTTTGGGTAGGGGGCTCATCAATAACGTGCATATAATGATATATTCTAGACCTTTTTTTCATTTAGAAGAGAAATTGTGTCAAAGTTTGGAAAAATCCCCTTACAGAATTCATAGTTGAATGACATTAGAGTTGTTAAGGTATTTCCCTATCATTAGGTTGGATCTAAACATCATTACCACTAGATGTGTCATCATCACTCCAACAAACGTTTTTAGCAATATTTCTAGATAATGGTCCTGATTTTTGTCGTTGTGGAGATAATTGTCACACAATTTCTAGTTACTTCTCTCATCTAGCATCCTCTTCAACAAGTTTCATGGAAAGCTTCTTCCATATCTTTTAGAAGAAATGAATTTCATTCTTTATGTGGAAATGGATTAGGGTCTATATTGTCCATGAAATCATGACAAGATGCCAAGATGCCAAAATGGGCTACACAAGTCACACATGAAATCTTTCAATTGGAAAGGAATAGTGAAAAAATTAGTTAATATCTATAGCCATAATGTAAATAATAAATAATATCTAATCTTTAATAAGAACCTTTGAATTTGTTTCTCCTTGCAACTAAGGTTTTAAATTTGCATCTAGAACAAAATTGATGCTCCTAACATATTTATGCATCAAGTCATTAAAGGTAAAAAGTAATGTGTTAAAATTAAGTATTGTGCATAAATAGTATATTATAAATAAAACGTATACCCTACTTAGAAAGAAAACAAATGCACAACAAAAATTAGAAAAACAAAGTAACAAAATTTATGACAATATAACATGAAAAAATAGGGATTCACAACATTTACATTAATTAAACTTAAAGAAACTTCTATAAAGGTCCTCATAAATCATTTTAGATTATACAATTAAAACCACATGCTTCCAGTACCTGAAACAACAATTAATTAAGGGTGAACTAAGAAGACATGAATTAATGAGGTAAATTTAAGGATTATTCTACAAATTATATGCATATTTGTCTATTAAGAAACTATTTATTTCATGTACCTTCAATACTAGTGGGAAGCAACCAATATATGGAACATTCAATAAAAATCCTCCTTTAAACTCTTAGAAATTGACCTTGGAATCATTTTTAAGCCCATAATTGTTTTCCAAAATAACATGTATCTTTGGCCTAAAGCAATTGCTCGTATCATGTACTTTCAATAAATAATGGAACCCAAACAAAAGTACAATTTGGTCTAAAACAAAACACATCTTCACAATCATATTTAAATAATATCAATGGATCACCATAATTTTTAATGGTTCATAATATTTCCATGCCAATTTAGGGATTGCATCCACTACAATTTGATCAATGTGTTTTTATGTAGAGTATCCAACCCAATTTGTTAAAATCATTTTCTCATAGTATTCATAGTGATCATTCAAGTGAGGAACTGGAACTAATGTATTCATATGGTTCTCTTGTTAGGTTCATTCAAGAAGGGAATCCAACCTAGTATGTTCACAAGGTTCTCTTGTAGAGTTAGTTCAAGCATTATAGATCGCCTGATTTAATCACAAGTTTCAAGTAAATCCAAAAGGATGAAAAGGGGGGTTTTCCAAATGTTCAAATACCTCTTTAACTTTCTTTCATGAAAATTTCACAATAGTAAGCTAACCCCACAATGCTTATCACATAAAGTAAGTTAAAAATGAACACAACATTAGTTCTCTTGCAAAATAAGTTAACCCTGCATATGCAACGAAGCTTGTTAATTCCCTGTTAACTAGATATTGTGACATTCATAACAACCCACTAAAATTCTTTAGTTTAGAGAATTTTTGTGGGCACCCACCTACTATAATTCACCAAGGTACTTATCACTACTAACCTAACTATCGATTCATTCATAAGACTACCTTTTGTACATAATCTCCAAAGTGGTCTAAGGAAAGAGTGACCAACACAAGGTCCTTTAGATCACGTTGATCATTGCTTCCCCTCCATCTCCAATTGAAGCCTTAAGCCCCTTTTCAGGAATCCCCTCTGTAGTAATGCACCCAGTTTCGGACTATATGACCCTTGTTTAAGAATCGACGGGCCTTCATTGCTAGAGTCACACTGTTTATATTTCCTAACCACTTGTTCCACAAATGACATTGTCTCAAAAATATTGTAGGGAGTTGATATCATAGGGGAAATGCACTTAGCATGCATGTTTTTTCCAATCACTTCTCCTGACAACAATACCCCATTAGAAGCAAGGGTCGTATGTATTTTCCAATCATCCCATATTTTGTGTACATGTGTTAGGAGGAGACTAGCCTTCGAATTCTTTGTAAATCAATTGTTGTAGGCATATAGAGGTGGACCCCTCACTCGATATATTGTATACTCTATACACACTTTTCAAGACCCCCCCCCCCCCCCCCTTCTTGTTGTCGATACGGATAACAGAAACTTCCTCTATATCTATCAATGCCCCCTCTCGATAAATATTACGACGATGACCGCATACACAAGATGCAACAAGGCATTTTCTTTGTGCATACATGTTAGAAGGAGATTATTCCTTCAATATTTCAAGAACCAATCAATGCATAGCATGGAAGGTGAGACCCTAGCAACTCTCCACTCTACACATTACACATGCTACATGGCATGATTTCATTGGCACACATTTTTTACACATACTGCTTCTTCATCAGAGAAAGAAACAAGGTTTTCATTGGTGTTATCAACAAGACTATCCTTGACGACACTACCCAAGTTGTATCATCGGGAAGCCACCTCGTCGGTACATGTTAGTCATCTCCTTCATATGATATATTTCCTCATCTCAATCGATCCTTTTGACAATGATATCGTAACCATATAAGTTTGATCCTCCACGTGTCCTTTCGACATGCGACAACTCGTTCAAACTAGTAAATTAAATTCATTGGTGAGATAGTAGTTAACATGAGATATACAAAAGCCCCCGGGGGGGAAGCTCAATTGGCAAGTGCCATGAAAATGAAGTTCCATGAGGTTTCGAGTTCAACTCCCCCCGACTTACAATGTGTGCCGCATAAGGGGCATCGTGGGAATACCTGGAGGTTATAGTGGTAGCAGTTGGATAACACGACCACGTGTAACGCGAGCACGTGCCCAACTAGTTTTTGATTCCACCAGACAAAAAGAAAAAAAAACATGGGATATACAAATAAACTAACACATGGAGACCTTATCGACTGAATGGGTTAGCTACTTCCCTTAGAAAATTTCTCCAGGGTAAAAAATGTTTTAAAAGTAATCATTTCCAGGGAGAGTTCGACCCTTCTGAATAATCTGTGGCAATTATCCTGATAGAATTTTCCTACGACGACATCAAAGCACTCTTTTGAGGCTATCTCCCCACATGTCTCTCTCTCATATGAAAAATCCTCTCAATTATAAAAGTAAAGTCCATCAACAAAATGATGAGCCTTGGGATGCATAAGAGAACATTAATGCATAATATTTTTATTAACTGAATATATTATCCGGCTCCCCTCCATCTTTTCGGCACAACTCTCGAAGAATAAACAAAAATTTTAGAAAATTATTGATAGGAGAATTACGATTCCTTTTCATGTTTCAAAAGGATTATCCTAATCAATCATCCTGACAATGGCATGATCAAAGAAACTTTCCACTATACACCCTAGTCCTTTGATAACATGCTCATGGTAACAAGCACAAAACTTCCTTTGAATAATTAATGGACGTCGTACAAGTCCGACCAATTTAGTGATGTAACACACTAAACATTTATTACACAAGGTTTAGGGGAAAATTTAAAATATAACACTTTTTTAAAGCCATAATTGACATACTATTATCCATGAGAAACTTATGAAAGTGTTAGTGCTCATACTATGGTATATGGATAAATTCAAATTAATCCAAAGTTTCAATGAGACAGGTATGTATAGTGTATGTTTTAAATTTAATTCTTTCTATAACCAATTGGAAAGTGACTAATTTTGGTGTTTTGTGTTACAGTAGATCTAGGCGACAAAATGTCCCACACATAGACTAGGAGAGTAAAGTTCCTAGAAGTTGTTGGACCTGCACCTATCATCAAATTGGAATCTATAGTAGTTGCAAACACCAATTTATATGATGGGATAGAGAACTCCCCAAGGTATCATTGTTGGCCCTCGACCAATTTTTCAGGAAACCTTAGTCATATTTGGACCACTTTTGGACTTCAACGCATTGTTTGAAGAAGGAGCACCTAGGCGGAGCTGAGATCGTGGATCTCACTGATTTTGTGGTCTATGTGGACCCATTAAGGGGTACTATAGGGTTTTTGTAATGGGTTATGGGATGTCGGCCCATGGGTTCTCCCGTGTTTAGGCCTTATTGTAAGGGATTGTTAAAGTATAAATAAAGAAGAATGTATGATCGAAGAGGGGGGAAGTCTTTTGGAGCTAAGTGCAAGTGGTATGAATGGATTTGTGAAAGGGAATGAATGCGTGTTAAGGCTTTGTGCTTGATAGAGAGCGGATATGTTCCTTGACCTAGTTTTGGAAGGAGGATCTGGTGCTCAGTGCGTAGATATCATGTCTGGTGCAAAGCTCGACTCTGTGGCTTAGTGCACAGGAGTAAATGAATGTAAGAGATTGACGAATAATAAAGAAGTGAAGCGGTTGGTGGACGTATCCCCACACTGGGGTGAACCACGTAAATTTGGTGTCGTATGGTTTTCTTTGTGCAATGTTATATATGTTATGTTTGTTTAGTGCTTATATTAGATGTGTAATGAATATGTATGTGTTGTTAAAATTCTTTGCTTATGTTAGAATGCTAGATTTGATTCAAAGTGTTAAGTGATAAGTGGTTGAAGTGCTTAATATTTGTTGTTACTGCGCTAGATCTACCTTAGATATGTTCTGCGATGTTCATAAGGTTAATGAACTAATGTATGTCACTTCATAAGCATTAACAAAATACCCTATGAAGTGTTGTTATCACATATCTGTGTCCCATCTTGGTTATAGACACTTGCGTCTTGTAACCCCCCCTACTTATACCTCGGTTGAGACCTCGCCTGCTTCACAAGTGTTTCTGAAAGGGCTAGTATTCAAGGTTTTGTTGGTGCGTTGTTAAGCGTTGAACCCTGGGTTTGCCCCTGTTCCAACAAATGGTTTCATTGACAGGACTTGAAACTGTGATTGTTGGGAACTGAAGTAAAGAAAAGAGAATCTTTGTGCGTATATCTGCTGCTGAAGTGTGTAGTACTCTACTTGACTTGTGAAGCTTTGTGCTAAATCCGATCTGAAGAAAGGAGGTAAATATTTTTTCTTTGACAAGAGAAAGATAAGTGAATTTTTTTGTTTTGAAAGCATGAATTTAAGTATGTTTAATAGATTATGTCCTAGTCTGAAGGCTAGGGCGTAGTTGGAAAAAAGAGTTGATTTAAGTAAAAATGAAAATGAATAAATATATGTTATTCATATGCATAGAAATAATTTTTGGAGTAATCAGTGGATGCAAGAACTTAGAATGAAATTTTGCAGATTGCAGGTCCAACATTGATCCTAGTGCGCAGTACAAAAGAGGTTGGGGAACATTTAAAAGAAAAAGAGGATTGCCATTGTGCTATAATTGTAGAAGACTAGGACATCTTGCTAAGGAATGCCCTGGCACAGGTCCTATTTGTGTTTGTTGTAATATTGTTGGTCATGAAGTTGAGGATTGTCCAAGGATGATTCCTAAAGTTGAAAGGATGAACATGAGACAAGAAAACTATGAAGGAAGTCAAGAGACTAAGAGCATGTTAGAAA
The DNA here is from genome assembly GCA_010110895.2 of Picea sitchensis. Lineage (NCBI taxonomy): Eukaryota > Viridiplantae > Streptophyta > Pinopsida > Pinales > Pinaceae > Picea > Picea sitchensis. The sequence goes on along the minus strand of SNQJ01S0000003.1, from coordinate 440,016 downwards.
TTCATAAATAAAAAAGGCCATATGGAGTTCAGACTACATTAGTACAGTTGAAAGAAGTGATGGATGTTCACAAAGATGTCAGTTTACCAGAGATCCTGAAAGTAAAACAACACATAAGTGAAAGAATAGAAGACTTCGACATAGACTATGTCTTGGATGAGGAAACACAAGTAAATATTATGACAGAAGACACTTGGGAAATTTTGGAAAAACCTACTGTGATACCTTCGTTGCGAAATATAGGCTTGTTTAAGGGAAAGATGATAACCCTATGTTGAAGAGTTACTAATGTACCTATTATTGTTCATGGAACATCGATTGAAGAGGAATTTGAAGTCATTAAAGTTTTTGGGGACAACGCCCCTTTCCCACTTTTACTAGGTAAGCCTTAGATTGAGAAGGATCGGATCAGAAGGAAAGTAGAGGAAGAATCTACAGAAAATAAAAATCAAGAACTAAGGGATTTCATAGCTAGGAAAATAGACCGAATAATAGAAGAACGCGAGGATAAGTCGAAGCAACTGAACAAAGTAACAATGCAGGAGGGACAAAAGGCAAGAGAATTAGTTGTCAAATTTGAAAGAATGAAAGAAGGCTTGAAGAACCTATCTATGCAAGAAAGAAGTATATCCACCCAGGAAATGTTAAGAAGAGGGATATTAACTTCGGACCCTTTAAGGGCACATTAGCAGTACAAAGTCACTGCGCTAGGAGAAAATAAGAATAAAAATGGAAAGAGGATTCTAGAAACAGTTAGAGAAACTTAGATAACAGGGAAGAAAGCAAGGAAGCTCAATAAAAGGAAAGATAAGTTGGAAAAGATACAAAAACCATATGGAAGATTTCGCGCAGTGGAACCTCGCAGGAGGCAGGTTCACAGGATTTTAACCTTGCTGGAACAGTCAGACCGCGCAGAATTGGACTTCTCCCTGGAGAAGCTAGATGACCGTCGGAGGTTCCCTGATCATTAGAACAACGCTCTAGAACAGTTAGAAAACACATTTATGGGTTCATGGACCACTTTGGATGTTGATAATGTGCCATAATGGACAGATTCACATTAATTAAAGCATTCATGGCCATTGGAATAATTTGTTACAATGCCCCACTTATTTAACTTGTCAAACGTTGCACCAAGACCACTTTTTGCTACCCGTTATTGACTGAGATAAACAGAGAATTGTCCAAGTGTCGAGTTGTGTTATCTGAAACTAGACCCCGCATGTCCACTTGTCTACCCCACCTATCCATTCGTCTACCCCGACCTATCTATTTAAAAGTTAGAATGTCAGGCGAAGCTAGTGAATTAGAGAAGTCCGTCAAGGAGGTCCTTAAGAAGATAATGGCTGACAAACTGATATCTGAAGGTGTCCAGGCATTGTCGAATAGGAGAGTGAAAAAAAATGAGTGATAGAAGCACAAAGACATATGAACGCCTCGCCGAGGATCCAGAACTGAAGAAGCTAGAAGCATAGTTACAGGAGAAGCAACAACAGGACTTTTCCTTGCAGGCACAGATGAAGCTGCTCACCATAGTCGAAAGAATGAAGAGATCCCATGGGCAACATGCAGTACAACAGTAGATCACTTCCCTCCAGGGAAATGTAATGGAAGTGACACAGAAGCTACAACTTGTGTAAGATGAAGTCTGCAAGGTGTTTGAAGAAATTGATGGATAGGACTCACAATTGGACCAATTGGTTGCATCGATAGAACAACGCCTGGAAGGGCTTGTTACAAAGAAGACGATCTAGGAGCTCACCAAGCAGGAGGCTCAGGAAAAGAAGGAAGTCGAGGCAGCCCGAGTTAAGCTCGAGGCCTTTGAAGCAGCATTATCTAGACTTGAGTGACTCGGGACAAGTCACATGTGAGTGTTGGGGGCCTATTGGCCCTCGACCAAGTTTTCAGGAAACCTTGGGCAGATTTGGACCACTTTTGGACTTCGACACATTTTTCGAAGAAGGAGCGCCTAGGCGGATCTCACCAATTTTGCAGGCTATACGGACCTAGTAAGGGATCTTCTAGGGTTTTTGTAATGGTTTATGGGATTTCAGCCCATGGGTTCTCCCATGTTTAGTCCTTATTGTAAGGGATTGTAAAAGTATAAATAAATAAGAATGTATGATAGAAGAGGGGGGAAGTCTTTTGTATCTAATTGCAAGTGGTATGAATGGCTTTGTGCAAGGGAATTAATGTGTGTTAAGGCTTTGTGCTTGATAGAGAGTGACTATGTGCCTTGACCTAGTTTTGGAAGGAGGATCTGGTGCTCAGTGCACAAATATCTTGTCCGGTGTGAAGCTTGACTCTATGGCTTAGTGCATAGGAGTAACTGAATGTAATAGATTGACAAATAATAAATAAGCGAAGAGGTTGATGGACGTATCCCCACACTGGGGTGAACCACGTACATCTGGTGTTGTATGGTTTGATTTGTGCAATTTTATATCTATTATGTTTTCTTACTGTTTATATTAGATGTGTAATGAATATGTGTGTGTTTTTTAAATGATTTTCTTATGTTAGAATGATAGATCTGATTCAGAGTGCTATGTGCTAAGTGGTTGAAGTGCTTAATATTTGTTGTTACTACACTAGATATACCTTAGATATGTTCTTCTATGCTCATAAGTTTAATGAAATAATGTATGTGAGTCGTGACTTCCTAAGCGTTAACAGAATACCCTGCAAAGTGTTGTTATCACATATCTCTGTCCCAGCTTGGTTATAGATCCCTGCATCCTGTAACCCCCCCTGCTTCTACCTCGGGTGAGACCTTGCCTGATTCACAAGTGTTTCCGAAAGGACTGGTAGTTGGGGCTTTGTTGGTTCGTTGTTAAACATTGAACCCTGGGTCTTCCCCTTTGCCAACAATCATGAAATCTATCATATTTTCCAGAATGAATACTATCCATCCAATGACGAAGACATAGATGAATATCAAAATATTGGAAGAAGAGGAATTCAAACTTTGGAAGCTCACTCGATGTTCTTCCCCTACAATGGTGTTGTTAAGAACCAAATATCAATATAGCATAGAAAATCTTCAGAAAAAGTACTCAACGCCTTGAAAAAGAGAGAATTTTAGATAATAAGCCTCTTCGAGGGGGCAACCTCCTTTTACCCCACTTAAATGTCCAAGTACCATATGATTCAAAATGAAAATGTCTCCTTGGTATATATAGGAGACTAGGAGGTATAATTACAACTAATGGCCTGAACGACATAAATAAAATAACATTACTAATCTAATATGCCCCAATTAAGGGGTAGTGAGCCAATGTTAGGGCTTAACATGCCCCTCCCCTTGAGACAAGTGTTGTCCACAACGCTTGAGTAACTCTGGATGCTTCTTTATAAAATACTCATCTTCCCAAGTGGAATCTTCAGTCGGTAGTTTCCTCCATTTAATGAGATACTCTGAAATGGATCTATTCCTCAGTTCGTGAATTCTTGTGTCAGTGATGGCATCAGGCTCCAATATGATTTTTCCTTCCTCGTCAAGTTCTGGCAATATAGTTTGAACTTGGATCTTGTCGCCTATAACCTTCTTTAAGCATGAAACATGGAAAACTGGGTGTACTCGTGAAG
>SNQJ01S0000003.1:354676-433178 GCA_010110895.2 Picea sitchensis | reverse complement strand
GTTACCTTTATATTCAATCTTTGGAAGTTCTCAATGTGCTCGGTAACTGAACCCTTTTTCTTGAGATTTATCAATTGGCTAAAGAAGGTATTGCTCCTTGTATCCTCATAGTGTGCCATCATTTCTTCCGTGAAAATTGTCCAAGTGACGAGTGATTTCCGGGAACAAAGCCATCAATACCATACAAATTGATTAGGTTCTAAATATAAAGAATCAATTCGTACATTTTGTGTATGTGGCACATTATGGAGATCAAATAATTGCTCCATCTGAAGTATCCATGTGATTGGGTCCTTGCCATCAAACTTCCTCCTATCAGTATTAGGAACGTGGTTGGTCTTCAAACCAAAGTTGGAGTTTCTCCATTCTTGATTCACCTTCCTTGTGTCCTCATCATGAATTTCATGGGATGCATTTTCACTTTCAGGTGTCTTCTCTGTTACGAAATCTTTCAATACTTCCATGATCTCCCCTTTTAAACCATCTATCTTAGTATCCAACTTAGCTTCCATTGAATCCATCTTAGTATCCAACGAATCCATCTTATTTTGTAGTTCATTTATGTCCCTACGCATTTCTTCACATTCATCAAGAGTCCAAGTAGGATTTTCTGGAGGCTTATTTGGTGTAGAAGTTCCCTTTTTGGGTGGCATTGGCCAAGTATCACTTTTGAACCTTGATTTTGAGGTGGTTCTACTAGACAATATTTCTTCTGTTGTATCTCCCAAGTTTCGGCCCTTCTGGGTATGAAAATTTCTTTTAGGAAGTCTTCTGATATTTCTTCTCTGCAATGCCACAGGTCTGATCAAAATTGGATGTGCCAAGTGGAATTTACGGTAACTTCCTCACAACTTGCCAATTTTTGGCCTTTCCAGGAGATCTCACTTGTATAGCATTCCCCACACAAAATAATTGATATCAAATTCTGAAACTCGCCCCCAAAATACTACAAACTGTACACGACCCAATGAAATCAATCCCACTCAATTTGGATACTCTAGCAAGAAGTTATGATTGTTTTACCTAGAACACCTTCTTGAGACTAGTCAATAGAACTATTTAGATACCCTAGCTTACACAAGGTGTATCTACAAATTTAAGATGACCCAGAAGCTGAAATTTTTACCAAAGATACCTTACTAATTTCTGTAAATTTCCTCTAGAGTTCAAGGTCTGAAACGTTACAGAAAATTTTTTACAGCGAAAATTCCACAATGACTCATTTCAGGATGATTCTGGAACCCTATCTTGTACATGATGTATCTCTGAAAGTATAAGGCCTCAGGAGCTTAATTTTTAACCCAACGTACCTTTATCCTTCTACTAAGTATCCTCCAATCCGTTCCTTCTGAAACGTTGTAGAAAAAAAGTTATAGCAAAAATACCACGGTGTCTCAGATGTAGCAGCGAAACCCCAAGACCTTGAGCTCTGATACCATATGTTAAGAACCAAATATCAATATAGAATAGAAAATCTTTAGAAAAAGTACTCAACGCCTTGAAAAAGAGAGAATTTTAGATAATAAGCCTCTTTGAGGGGGCAAACTCCTTTTACCCCACTTAAATGTCCAAGTACCAGATGATTCAAAATGAAAATGTCTCCTTGGTATATATAGGAGACTAGGAGGTATAATTACAACTAATGGCCTAAAGCTGACATAAATAAAAGAACATTAATAATCCAATATGCCCCAATTAAGGGGTAATGAGCCAATATTAGGGCTTAACAGGTGTTGTGCGGTGGTTCTTTACCAACCTCTAGAAAGATACGGACCCCATCATCAACAAGTCCAAAGCCTCAAATGCTTCCTTGAAACTCAAAGACGTCAAATTATAAGGTATCAAACCCCTGCAACTATAGTATAATTGAATGAATCCTTTCTAGAGAAGTTTTGGGTGGATAATAAAGACTTCGAAGATCTAATGTAATATTGGTATGTCGACAAGGTGAGACAAGTTAAAGAAGGAGAAAGGTACATCCCATCGCAATACCTAAAGAGACCATACAGGTTGTTAAATATAATGATTTTCGGGTTATACGGTGAATAAACCAGCATGCACTTTAGGATGGAATGATTTCTGATGGAATATACGGTGGTGAATATTGGATAAGTGTTCAATTAGGAAACCATCCTGGCCTACGACAATTTTAATAGAGCCAAAGAATCTCTAGGTATGAAAATTCCTAGTTTTTATATGTCAGCATATTTGATTGATGTAATTTTCTCTACACACAATTTCCCTTCTTTTGAATGGAGTTGGACTCCAATTCCTCCTCCAATCCATATATATTATTTAGAACTATGGGACATAAATCATGAAGATATTTTTACAGTATATGTGACTATTTCCTTTCCCCTTTGTACAAGGTGATATTTGGGATGTACCTACACAGGATATCTCAAAGGGCCATCACAACCCTAAAAGAGATAGGGGACTTATATGTGAAAAATATTATACCTATATCCGAGTATATGGAAGTACTAGGCTACCACATTTATTACTCAATTATGTTCCCAACAAGCTTCTAGCTAGAGAAATTGCATACCAAATAGTGAAGAAATGGATTACAACCTATCTATCAGAGAAGAACAAGAAATACTGACCGAATTTCCCACTATATGTAGGAAAATATACTCTTTTAAACAAAACCCATGCAAACAAGTAATTCAAATCCCTAAGGGATATATATTTGTGCACAATCAGCCTCAAAGGGAATGATAGACAAAATATAGTGCATGACCATTTAAAATTGGTTAAGCTCACACACCAAGTCATTCATGAAGTGAACTTCATAGAGGACCTCTTCAAAGGGGATTTCTTTTTTGAATAAGTTTTAGAAAGGTTGCAGAGTGAATTGGACAAGGAAAAACTCCAAAAGGAAGAAGATAAAGAGAGGGTTGCAGTGAAAGAACAATTCAAAATGTTACTACAAAATGAAAAGGAGAAACTAGAGGCTAAAGAAAGAGAAAAGGTACACAAAGTTGATGACAGAGCAAAGAGATCCAGAGAATCAAAAGATAGGTATCAACAAAATAAAAAAGCAGAACTGGAAAAGAATCATGCCCAGAAAAATACAAATAAAGCTAAGGATCAAGTCCTTGATAAGTATGTTGAAGTAAATACAAAAATAATCGAGACAAAATAAAGACGAAGAGAGAATAAGACTAGTAGATAAATATGAAGAGAAAAGGAATAAAGAAGAAGAGGAGAAACATGGTACGGTTGAATCATAGGGGAAGGAGAAAATATAGAAGTGGAAAAGAAGAAAGAACATGATAAAATGGATAGATTTGTGGAAAACCCTAGTGCTATCATAGTTATTTTCCTTATCAAACAATTCACTCCTCTAGCAGCCATCCCTGGAAATATTTCTTACACATCTCAAGAACTAAGGCTAGATGAAGTTGTAGTAGTTGTAGGAGATTATTATTATAGCCATAAAACTAGGGCCATTGAGAGTGGAATAAAAAAAATGAAGAGGGGATAATATACAACAAAGAAGGAACCATCTAAGAGGAACCTCAGATGGAAATCAGGCATAGAGCCAAAGGAGAATTCAATACAAACTGCATCAACTCTAAATGCATTTGTGGGTGCAAATTCCATGTCAGTATATGAGATAGGAGAAGAATTGGACATATCTAGAGCTAGGGTATATGAGCTTGAAGATTATATGTACACCATGAGAAACAATTTAGCTGTTGAATTCAAAAAGGAGGCTAATACAACTGAACAACTTCATAAATATGAACCACGTAAAGAATTACAGCTCCAAAAAGATAAATTAGATGTTTAGTGTGAGAGAAAGGATAGTGTAAATCAGACATTACATCAGGAAGAGATAGAATCTCTCGGGCTTAAAAATTCAAATGAAATGGAGAAACTCAATACCACACATGCATAAGTGATGAAAAGATTGCAAGTAGAACACTTGGAGGTAAACATCTACAATGAGAAGCTATAAAACATGGCTTGAAATTTGCAGAAAGATAATCAACTCTTGGAGATGATTGTAGAAGAAATCCAAAAGGGAGCTACCTTCTTGGAAATAGGAAAAGAATAGATTGGGGATACTAGTGAAGAACTCATAAGTGTAGATAAGGAGTGATTTTTTTTATTGAATGAAATCCATAAAAATGGGGGAGACCAACTCAAGCTAGGTATGCAGATAGAAGACATAAAGGACAAGTACCAAAAGGCTCAAAATGCCTATGAAAAAATCATAGAATGGAAAGATGTGTATGAAAGTCCACCTAGTATCCTTCCAGTCTACACAAATAGACATAAGATCAAATATAAAGTAATCTTAGATACTTGGAAACCCATTGTAAATGATATTTAAATTACTCAAGAGGTAGTCAGAAAAACATGAAAAATACTATGAAGAGCCTCTGATAGCATACTGGAAGAATTTGGAATGGATATAATGGCATATTTGGAAGAAGCAAACCTAGCCAAGTCAAGGATAAAGGATGGGTAAACCAAGATATATGCCAACAAGAAAACGATTAAAACAATCTGAGAGGTGAACAAAGGAATCTTAGAGGAAAAGCTCATAAATCCAATCAAGTTAATCTCACTAACCAAAGGACACATTTAGAAGACAAAGCAGATTCTGAATATGGATGTGACAACCCAGATATTTGATAGTGAGATAGACCTTAAAAAGATGCAGATGAGTAGAGTTTATGCAATCTTGAAGGACTACAAACTTTGTAAGGAATATAGAGACAAGATGCAGTAGTCGAAGACCTCATAATTATTTTATTTTGTAATGAATTATTTTCATTTTGATCATATTAAATTTTGTAAAGTCCCAATCTGTAATGTGAAAAGAAGTATTGTACTTATCATATGACATGATGACAAATAAAGAATGTGAACAACGTCCTCTTATTTCATAAAAGAGAGTGTTTCAATGGAGGGAATTTTTCCTTTTGTAAATGAGAGATATTACCTTTACTTCTGAATTAATAAAGAGCAACAGGAATTCAGGAAATATATGGTTGTGGTGAATGTATATGAGACTCTTATGGATGTATTTTTCTTCTACATGAGTAGTACAAAAATATGGTGTATGAATTATTTCTTCTATGTCTTCTCGATGCTCATGTTGTCATATGTTTCCTTATGAATACAATTGTGATGTTATGAACACATAGTGCAACTAATTGTATATGTATATGTAACATTGTTGTTTTCAATTTATCATTGGGATACATGGATTTTTTTTACCCTAATGGTATCATATTTCACTGTATTCAATTTTAATTAGCTTGTTCCTTATTAGGATATATTAAAATATCTTATAATTACATCTAGAATAGAGATAGAAAACATTAGTTAATTTATTCTTAGATTTATAATTCATCTGAGAACATTATGTTCTCATATTCATATTTAGATAATAATTTAAAAGTGGCAAACATGCCCACATATTGGTCAGAAATGCCATCCCAAATGAGAGTAGGTTTAATTGGGACCTATCATCGGGCCTTTTCCCTTACCTACTTGACCGACCAATCTGGACCCATCAACAAAAATGGAGCTACAAGGAGGACCATAGAACTAAATGGCTGCTAAAAAATTACAAGATACTACATGTTATATTCTACTTGCAAAAACTAATCAACAGGGTGATTTTCCCAATCCAGACCTTATACAATATTTTCATCCTCCATCCTACTCATTTAATAAACCCACTCAAGTTTCTACTCATCAAGTTCCCACTCACTTTGAGCCTATATTTTATTCTTCAATCCCTCGAATATATACCATAAAAGAACTTAATATGATAACAAAAGAATCTTGTAAATGTGTTTTTATAGGATAGTGGTGCAGAAAGATTAGCCAACTCCCAATTGACTATTTGTGCCCCAAACCTAAGGAATCCCTACGAGGGAGGAACCATTTTCTTAAAACCCTTTCACCTACGAGGGGAACCCAACCATCGAGACACCCAAATACCATTTATCTCAAGTTTTGCAAGGCATTTCTGAATATTTCAATTTTGAACTAGAGCATTTCTTACTTGTGGGTGGTGCTAGTGGACCTCCCTTACCACTCAAATCTCCAACAATAACCCCAAGGATTGAACATGAAAGTGGGCCTGAAGGAGAAGGAGAATCAGGAGTATAAGAAAGACAGGTAATTATTGTAAATACTCAACCAATGGATAGAACTAATCAAAACCAACCAAACCACCAACCCTAGCTAGTTCCTGATGCAGTGGTAGTACCAAGGACACTCCATGATATGCCCAAACATCTTGAGAAATTATTTCCCAAGTTTGATCCCAACTGGAACGACTCTACAGAAGACCATATAAAAAATGTATGCTTTTTGTTACACTCGTGAATCTTCAACACGAAGATGTTGTCTTGATCCGAAAATCCATAGATACTACGTATTCCTTTAAAATATATGCATAGTGTATAACTTGATTCAGAATTAATTCGTGATCGTATTGAGGTGATTTGCAAAAAATGATGTGTGCACCTTATCCAAAAATTCATAAAATGGAGATTAATTTGCAGATTTATGAGAGGACACATCAGAAAATAAAATAACTTGAATTACATATATTGATGACCTATATTACTTCATCTTCAAGTCCTCTTTAGATAGTGATTTTTCTTCATCATCTAAAAATGAAAAATTACATTACAACTTGGACTTACAAAAAGCCAATATTATGGACTCTCTTTAATTCCACTACTCAAACCCAAAGAATGAGTTCACCATTGAATTCCTTGTGAAATTCAAACAAATTTGAGTATAAAGTCGACCATATGTTGAACTAGATCAATTTCACCCTCTTTACATGACACTAAACGATGCCCTATGGCACTCATTAATGAAAACCTGGACTAAGAATTTTACAAATGAACTCTTAGCACAAAAATAAGATCACCATTAAGTTCCTCTCGTAAAAATGAGAAAAATGAATATAAAGTTACCTAGGTGAAATCAATATACCTCATGGCATGCATATCGAGACAATACCAACTTGGCTCCTCTTCTTGCATGCAAATATATGTAAAACCATACTATACTTGGCCTCAAGATTCTTACATGCATTGGATAGTGTGTCAGCATTAGGATATGTGCATCTCAGTATATGTGCAGGCCTCAGGATTTGCACCATTAAATAAGTCGCGGGTCCCAACCGCACCCCGAACTCCACATTGATGTAGGCATAGGTATTAATGGCCTACGATTGGTTTTTTGTAACAAGTGACTCATGTGTCCTAGTGGTTAGAACCCAGGAATATATCTCAGAGTTTTCGAGTTCGATCCACCACAATGCACAAACGTTGGTTTTTGTTGGTATATAGTTATAACTATATACTATATGGTTTAAACCTCCCCCCCCCTTTTTGTTGGTACATAGTTATAACTATATAATTATGGTTTAACCCCGTGAATCTTAGCATTAGTTGTGGTCATATGGTATCAAATAAAACCATGAACTATGGGTCGATGGATTTTCCCCTCGGCCTTTTTGTTCTCGAACAAACCTTACCCAAGGTTAAATATAATCGCTAGTGTATATGGTTAAGAACTAATGTTGTGGCATGAAGCAAACGAAGGTTTGTGTAGGGTTAAGGGAGGTTGTAGGTTCAATTCCCCCAGTCTCCCACAAAATGTTGATAAAAATTAACCATAATTAGCCAATGGAAGGCTGCCATGTGGCAGCCTCTTATTGGTCTATCCTTGCCACATTCGACAAATGACTAGTCCACTTGGATTGTACGGTTACCCGATCATCTGTCAACTAGACATGCCACGTCACTTACCTGCAATCTGTCACCATGTGAGGTCACCACATCCCCTGTATGACATGTATGGTTATGCCACATTTCTCCCTTGTAGTGGTGCCACGTGTCACTTTTGACCCTGTTGAATTTGACTTTTTTCCCTAGTTTGACTCGAACTTTGACCGGCCATATCTTTTGCATACGAACTTCATTTGAGGTGATATTTGCATCATTGGAAACCTATCGCCAAGCTCTACGCATTGATGGTATTTTAGAGAGAATTTGATACGGTCAAATGTTGAGATTTTATGGATCCTCCTGGACCTCTGTGAGCATTCTAGATCCTCCTGGATCTCTGTGAGCATTCCTAGATCATGTCTATAGATTGTTTCCTTATAATTTTGAAAAAAAGGATTCAACCTGGTTATTTTCTCTATAAGAAAATTATATCACTAGTTAGAGGGCATTTGATACTTCTTTTACTGAAAAGTTTGGAGAATACAAAGCCCGGACAACTTTAGTCTTGGACCTCTTAAGAATTAAAATGGAAGATAAAGAAAATATCAAAGGTTTTAATCAAGGATTTCTTACTTTAATGAAGAGAATTCCTCAATCCTCTAAGCCTTTTGAAGACGTTTCCATTGAATTCTATACTCCATCCCTCCCCATGTCAATGGTAATGTTTGTGAAGAATGTTGAGAAGACCACTCTTGATGCAATGTTTAAAGAAGTCGTTAAAGATGAGAAGGCCATGTTGAGTCTGAAAGTTAACCCTGGGGATAAGTCTTCAAAAGATAAATCCAATATCAAATCCAAGCCAAGATAAAGCTAAGATAAAGCCAAGATAAAGCAGGATCAGGCCCATGAATCTGAAGGAACAGAAGAACAACAAGTTAATTTTTTTTGGGATATATCATTTGGATTGGGAAGAAGAAGAAGATGTTGAAGAGATACATATGTCTCAAAATCCAAAGACCACTAGGAATTCAACTAAAGCTTCATCTTCTAACCCTCCTGCATATTATGATGTTGCTAAAACAACAACCAACACCCAGAAGACCCCTACTGCTGACAAACAAATTACTCCTTCTAATCCTCAATCAAAATTAGATTATGATTTAATGGAAGATATGAAAAGAACTAAAGAAAAAATTTCCTTGTTTGAATTCATTAAGCTTCCCCAGATTCAAGAGAATTTCATTAAAAATTTTCAAGGTAGCCCTTCCAAAAACACTCAAGAAGCTAATGTTGGAGTCATAAATGGAAAAGGTAAAGCTGGAAAATCCATTGAAAAGACAACACCAAAGAGACAGTCAGTTGTCAATACATCTCTAATTGGTCAAAGACCAATATTTAGTACTCCTCCCTTCTTATTCACTTTTTAGCTATTTAACATAAATGTGCACAACTGCATGGTGGATTTAGGAGCCTCTTCATATGTAATGCCTTTCAAGGTATGTGAAAAACTCAATATCAAACCTGAAGAATCTAATATCCAAATGATACAACTGGATAGAACTAGAGTTAAATTTATTGGGGAATGAAAGAATATTTTGATAAGGTTATCATCCAACCCTAAAGCGCATCAAACCATTGACATTATAGTAGTGGAGATCCATGATACTTATCAAATTCTTTTGAGAAAATATTGGTCAGATGTGCTTGATGGATATTTTTCCATCAATTGGTCACACTTATGGCTCCCTTATAATGGGAAGACTAATCAAATCAGAGTTGACAGAGAGAGGTACAAGAATCACATGGTGACATAATTGAATGACTCCAATGAACACATTATGTTAAATCATTCAATTTTGGGGAATTATTCTTATGATTCATTTTTTGGGAATCACACAGCTGAGATTTCTTCTTATGTGGAATAAAACACACAATATGAAATCCTTCATTGGGATCATATTTTTGAGCTTCACTATAACATAGTAGATAGCATTGAAACTAATAATTATTTACATTCTAACATAGTATCTAGATATATATTAGAAGTGTTTGCTAATTTTACTACCCCTATTAATTTAGAAAATGAAGCAAAATCAAAGTCTGTAATTAAACCCAAAGGAGAAACGGACATGTGGACTTTATTTTTCAATGGATCTAAGTCTCTTGAAGGTGCATATGTTGGCTTCATACTAAAGGACCCTATTATAAAGAAAATATTGGTTGCATGTATTCTTGAGTTCCAATGTACAAACAACACTGTAGAATATGAATCCCTTCTCCAGGGATTAAGAAAAGAAACAGACTTGGGAGAAAAGAATATCAAGGTATTTAGTGACTCTGAGATTGTAATAAGATAGGTAAGAAACAACATACAATGTCTTTCAAGTTACCTCAAGCAATACCAGCGATTAAATGTTTTTATGTTTTTAACATCAGTCTTGTTCCTCATTCTTTAAACTATGATGTAGACTTACTAGCCAATGTAGCATCTAGATTAATTCCATCAAAAGGGACATTGCCTCATAAGTTTTATGTGGATTTATTGTAGATTCCTTCAATTCCTGATAATGTGAAAAATTGGAGAGTCTTTGATGATGACCAACAAATTATAAGATTCCTACACCTTTAGGGTAATTTCAAATATTCTATAATAGGTTAAGGCCAACATGATCAAATTATGGATACCAATGTTCTTGACTCAACAAATCAAAAAAAGTAAAGTAAAAATAACCTAATTAATAATACCCCTAGGAATGTAGTGAGGTTGGATAAATTATATGACCTTACAGAAAAATTTAAAAAACAAACTAAAAAACCAACAGTTCAACAATGCAGTTTGAAGTGATCAATATGGGAACAAACAATGTACCTCAAAACATAAACCTTGGAAAAAAAGTGTTCCCTTGTTGAAACGAAATCCTTCATCAGGTTGTTCAAAGAATTCAAAGATATATTTTCTTGGACCTATGATAACCCCAAAACCTATGACACAAATATTATCCAACATATCATCCCAATGAAGTCTCAAACAAAGCCTTTCCAGCAAAAGTTGAGGAAAATGCACCCAAGATGGGAGCCTCAAGTAAAAGTATAATTAAACAAGCTACTGGAAGCAAGAGTAATATTCTCAGTTGGGCACACAATGGTTCCAATTTAGTGCATGTGAGGAAGAAGAATGAAGGAATAAGGCTCTATGTCGATTTCATAAATCTGAATAAGGCATCTAAAAAAGATAATTATCCTATGCCACCCATGGAACATATACTCCAATGTGTCTCGGGTTATGAAATTATCTCATTATTCGATGGCTTCTCAATTTACAATCAAGTCTTGGTTTCCCATGATGACCAAATCAAGACTTCCTTCCGAACTAAATGGGGAACTTGTGCTTAGAGAAAAATGTCTTTTGGATTAATAAATGTTGGGGTAACCTTCCAAAGAGATATGGACAAAGATTTCATAGGATTTATTGGTGATTGTGTAGTGGTATACTTGGATATGTTACAGTCCTCTCTAAAGACAGAAAATATCATATAACTCACTTAAGGAGGATATTTAATATATGTAAAAGACATGGAATATCATTGAACCCCAAGAAAATTGGTTTTTCAATTGATGAAGGAATACTCTTAGGATTCATTGTATCCAAATAAGGCATGATGATTGAGCCTGAAAGAACTAAATCCATCTCAAAAATACATCGTCCCCGTAACAATACATCTATGCAATCATTCCTTGGGAAGATTAATTTTGTAAGGAGATTTGTCCCAAGCTTTGTTGAAATTGTCAAACCCCTCTAAGACATGATAAAGAAGAATGCATAGTTTAAATGGGGTTCCAAGGAAAAGGCATCTTTTGAAAAAATCAAAGCTGAGATAGAACATGCTCCTCATGAGTCCATACTTCAACAAATATTTCATTATCTATGCATTTTCTTATGATGTTGCATTTGCAAAAGTACTAACACAAAAGAACCTTGAAGGAAATGAATTATCTATTTCATTTATTATTTCAGGGTTGCAAGTGGTTGAAATAGAATATCCAGAAGTAGATAAGAAATCCTATGCAATGTTTAAAGTTGTCAAACATTTCAGACTGTACTTCATCAAATAAAAAACCAAGGTGAGTGTACCTTACCCTATTGTGAGAAACCTCTTTGTACAAAAGGATTTGGGAGAGAAAAGAACTAATTGGATAACAAACCTACAAGAATATGACTTGGATATAAAACCTGTTAAGGTTGTTAAAGGTCAAGGACTATGTAAACTGGAAGCTGAAATAGAAGATGACAGAGCAAGTGAAGACAGACTTTACCAAGATCAAATCTTATTTGAGAATGAAGTATGTCATATCCTTATTAACAATGATCAATAGTATTATCAAATGAAGTATTATTTAACTCATAGTTCAGTTCCACATTAAATGGAACCAAATAAGAAGAGGGATCTCAGACTCAAGTCATCCCAATATCATCTTACTTAAGGAATAATATTTAGGAAGAATTATGATGGTGTTTTCTTGAGATTCCTTGAGAAGGGGATGTTGATAAAGTCCTTGTTGAACTTCACAATGTTCCAGTTGGAGGACACTTTGGGAGAGACACCACAACACATAAAATCCTTATTTTTGGCTACTATTTTCCTAATTTGTTTAACTATTCTCATGCTTATGCAAGAAAGTGTTAGGAATTACAAAGGTCAACTGGGAACGAAAAGAGCCATGCTTTTCCCCTTCATAATTTTACAATTGAACGTCAATTTCAACAATGGGGCTTAGATGTGAGAGAGGAGATCAATCCTAACTCTTCTAAATTGCACAAGTACATCCTTACTACAATATATTATTTCACCATATGGACTTAAGAAATACCTCTTAACACTGTTAATAAAAATCAGGTGATATCCTTACTGGAATATTTTATTATAACTAGATTTGGTGTCCTAGAGTCACTGGTTTTTTATAATGCAAAGTATTTGTCTTCTGTTTTTGGAATCTAACCCAATCAAACCAAATGTTTATTATGTATTATACATGTTACATGGCCTCATTTCATTGGAAAAAAATTTCGAAGCATACCTCTTCGTCATCGGAGAATGCAACAAGGTTTTCATAAATGTTATCAGTAAGACTATCCCCGACGACACTACCCAACTTGTTTCATCGGGAATCCACCTCGTTAGTAAATGTTGGTATTATCCTTCATATAATATATTTCCTCATCCCAACTAATCCTTTTAATGATGATATCATATCCCTATAATTGTGATCCTCTATGTGGCCTTTCAACATACGACAACTCGTTAAAACTAGTAAGGTAAATTCATTGGTGAGATAGTAGTTAACATGGGCTATACAAATAAAATAACACATAAATACATTATCGATTGAATGGGTTACCTAATTTACTTAGAACATTTATTGAGGATAAATGAGTGTTTCAAAAGTATTCATCATCGGTATATTTCAACCCCTACGAATAATCTGTGGCAATTCTCCTGATAGAATTTTCTGACGACGACATCAAAGCACTCTTTCATGGATAGCTCCCCATGTGTTTCTCTCTCATATGAGAAATATTATCAATTATCAAAGTAAATTCCATCAACAAAATGATGAGCCCTGGGTTGTGTAACAGAACATTTACGCATAAGGTTTTTATTAACTGAATACATTTCCTAACCCCTCCTCTTTTCGACATAGCTCTCGAAGAATAAACAAAGATTTTAGAAAAGTATTGTCATTAGAGAATTATGAATCCTTTTAGTATTTCAAAAGGATTCTCCCAATCAATCATCCCGACGACAACATAATCGAAGAAAATTTCCACAATAGACCCTATGCCTCCAATGACATGCCAACGGTAACAAGCATAAATCTTCCTTCAAAGAATTAATGGAGTTTGTATGAGTCTAACCAATCCATCTTTGTAGCACACTAAGAATTTATTACACAGGGTTTAAGGGAAATTAAAAAATATAACAATTTTTCTAAGCCATAATCGACATAATCTTAACCCTAAGAAACCCGTGAAAGTGTAAGTGCTCATACTGTGTTAGTTTGATAAATTCAAATTGCTCCAAAGTTTCAAGCAAAACTTGAATGTATGTTGTATGTTTTGAATTTAATGCTTTATGTAACCCATTGGAAAGTGACTAATTTTGGTCTTTTGTGTAATAGAAGATCCATGCAACGAAATGTCCCACGCACAGACCAAGAAGGTAAAGAACCTAGTAGTCGTTGGACCTGCACCTATCATCGCCCTAGAATCTATAATAGTTGTATACACCAATTTCTATGATGAGAGAGAGCACTCCCCAAGGTATCATGGAATCTATCGTATTTTCCAAAATGAATATTATCCATGTTACCACGAAGACATATATGAATATCAAAATATTGGAAGAAGTGGCATTCACACTCTAACAGCTCACCCGATGATCTTCCCCTACAATGACGTTGTGCAGTGGTGCTATACCCACCTCTAGAAAGAGATGGT
Organism: Picea sitchensis; assembly: GCA_010110895.2. Taxonomy (NCBI): domain Eukaryota; kingdom Viridiplantae; phylum Streptophyta; class Pinopsida; order Pinales; family Pinaceae; genus Picea; species Picea sitchensis. Next base: position 418,961 of record SNQJ01S0000003.1, on the reverse strand, counting down.
CACCATCGTCAATGAGTCTAATACCCTGATTTCTTCCTTGAATATCAAAGACATCATAATAAGGTATGAAACCCCTAAACCTAAAATACCATTGAATGAATCATTTCTAGAGAAGTTTGGGGTGAAGAATAAAGACATCGAATATCTAATGGAATATTGGTACTTTGGCGAGGTAAGACAAGTTAAAGAGGGATAAAGGTATATCCCAACACAATACCTAGAAATACCATACAAGATGCCCAATCCAATGATATGTCGATTATACAGTGAAGAAACTACCACACAATTTAGAATGCAATGGTTTCTTATGGAATATATGGTGGTGAGGACTGAACAAGTGTTTAATTGGGAAACCCTCATGTCCTACAAAAATTTTAAAAGAGCCAAAGAAGCTTCAGGTTTGAAAAAACCTAGTTTTTATATGTCAGCATTTATGATTGATGCAATCTTCTATGCACACCATTTCCCTACTTTTGAATGGAGTTGGACTCCAAGTAACCCTCCAATCCATATATATTGTTCAAAATTGTGGGACATAAATTACAAAGAATTTTTTTTACATTATCTATGACTATTTCCTAGCCCCTTTGTATAAGGTGATATTTGGGATGTACCCACACAAGATATCTGAAGGGACCATCACAACCATAAAATACATAGGGTATTGGTATGTGAAAAAATATTATACCTATATCTAGGTATATGTAAGTATTGGGTTTCCACATTTGTAACCCAAGTATGTGCCCGACAAGCTTCTAGCCGGATAAATTGCATACCAAACACTGGAGAAATGGATTACAACCTATATATCAGAGAAGAACAAGATATACTGGTCGAATTCCACACTACAAGTAGGAAGATATACTCTATTGAACAAACCCCATGCAAAGAAGGAAGTTGAATCCCTAAGGGAGATATATATGTGCATAGGGAGCCTCAAAGGGAATGATCCACACAATATAGTGCATGAACATTTAAAATTGGTCAAGCTCACACACCAGGTCATTCATGAAGTGAAATCCACAGAGGACCTCTTCAAAGGGGATTTATTTTTTGAAGAAGTATTAGAAATGTTGCACTAGAGTGAATCAACAAAGGAGAATCTCCAAAAGGAATAAGATAAAGATAGGAATGTAGTGAAAGAATAATTCAAAATGTTACTGGAAAAGGAAAATGAGAAGCTAGAGGCTAAATAAGAGAACAAGCATAGAAATCAAAGGACGGAGCAAATAGAGATAGATAAGCAAAAGAGAGGTATCAACAAAAGAAAAAAGAAAAACTAGAAAATAATCATGTCGAGAAAGATACAAAGAAATATAAGGATCAAGTCCTTGAAAAGGATGTTGAAGGAAAGACAAAGAAAATTGAGACAGAAACAAAATCCAAAGAGGACATTGAGTTGGAAAAGAAGAAAAAACAATATGAAGACAAACTAAGATTAGCAGCTAAAGCTGAAGAGAAAATGAAAAAGGAAGAAGACAATAAACACGGTACAGTTGAATCATAGGGGAAAGAAGGAGAAAATATAAAACTTGAAAAGAATAAATATTAGGATAAATAAGACAGAGTTGTGGAAAACCCCAACATTGGCATAGTTACCATCCCAATCGAAGAATGCACTCCTCTAGCAGTTATCCCTAGAAATATTTCTTACACATCTCAAGAACTAGGGCTAGACGAAGATATTGTAGTTGTAGGATATTATTATTGCATCCATAAAACTAGGGCCATTGAGAGGAGAATAAACAAAAGGAAGAGGTGAGAATCTGCACCCAAGAAGGAATCATCTCATAGGAACATCAGAAGGAAGGCATGCACAAACCCAAAGGAGAATGCAATATATATTGCATTAGCTCTAAATGCATTTCTAGGTGCAAATTCCATTTTGGTATATGAGATAGTAGAAGAATTAGACTTATCTAAAGCCAGAGTAGATAATCTTGAAGGAGCTATGAACACCATCAAAGACAACTTAGTTGATGAATTCAAAAAGGAGGCTAGTACAATCGAACAGTTGCATAAAGAATAACTATAGAAATAATTACAACTCAAGAAAAATAAATTATATGTTGAGTATGAGAGAAGGGCTAGTGCAAATCAGACATTACATCAGGAAGAGATAGAAGCCCTCCAGCTTAAATATTCAGACGAAATGGAGCATCTCAAGACCACACATGCACAAGAGATGACAAGATTGCAAGTAGAACGCCTGGAGGTAAGCATCTAAAATGAGAAGCTATAATACATGGTTTGAAAGTTGCAGCAAGATAATCAACTCTTGGAGAAGACTGTAGAAGAAATCCAAAAGGGAGCTACCTTCCTAGAAACAGTCAAAGAACAATTTAAGGGTACCAATGAAGAACTCAGAAGTGTACACAAGGAGTTCTTTTTTTTATTGAATGAAATCCATAAAAACAGGGGAGACCAACTCAAGCCAGATATGCATATAGAAAACATAAGGGACAAGTACCAAAAGGCTCAAAATTTCTATGAAACAATTTTAGACTGACAAGATGTGTATGATATTCCACCTAGTACCTTGTTAGTATACACAGACAAGTAGAAGGTCAAAGATTAAGTACACTTATATACTTTGAATCCCATTGTAAATGATATTAAAAGTACTCAAGAGGCAGTAAAAAAAACATGAAAAAGAATATAGAGAGCCTCTGATAGCATACTGGAAGGATTTGGAATGGATATAATGGCATATTTGGAAGAATCAACCCCAAGAAAGTCAAGGATAAAGGATGTGGAAACCAAGAGAGACTCCAATAGGAAAATGATTGAAGAAATCAGTGAGGTCAACAAAGGAATCTTGGAGGAAAATATCATAAAACCAATCAATTTAATCTCAATAACCAAAGGCTTCATTCAGAAGACAAAGAAGATTATGAAATTGGATGTGACAACCCATATCTATGACAGTGAGGTAGACCTTGAAAATATTAAAATGAGCATAGTGGATGAAATCTTGAAGGACTACAAATTTTGGAAGGAATATAGAGAGAGGATGCAGCGATCGAAGACCTCATAGTTATTGTATTTGTAATGAATTATTTTAATTTTGATCGTATAAAAAAAATTAAAGTCTCAGTCTAGAATGTGAAACAAAGTGTTGTAATTTTCATTTGACATGATGATAGTTATGGAATGTGAAAAACAACCTCTTATTTTATAAATGAGAGTGTTGCAACGAAGCAGGGACTTTCTCCCTTTGTAAATGAGAGATAGTACTTTTACTTCGGAATTAATAAAGAGAAAGAGGCATTAAAGAAATATATGGTTATGGTAAATGTATATGAGACTCTTATTGATGCATTTGTATTCTACATGAATATTATAGAAATATGGTGTATGAATTATTTCTTCACTTTCTTCTCTATGGTCATGTTGTCATATGTTTCCATATGAATACAGTTGTGATGTTATGAATGGATATTGCAACTAATTGTGAATGTATCTATAACAATATTGTTTTCAATTTATCATTGAGATACATGGATTTTTCTGACCCTAATGGTATCGTATTTCATTGTATTCAATTTTAATTAGCTTTCTCCTAATCATGATAGATTAGAATATCTTAGAATTACAACTAGAATAGAAATAGAAAACATTAGTTTATTTAGTCTTAGATTTTTAATTCATCTGAGAACAGTATGTTCTCATATAAATATTTAAATAATAATTTATAAGTGGCAACCATGCCCACATATTGGTTGGAAACTCCATTCCAAGTGGGACTAGGTCTAATTGGTACCTTCCATCGGTTGTTCTCCCTTACCTACATGACCGGTCAATCTCGACCGATCAACACTACCCCTTAATCCATTTCTTATTTAGGATTATTATTATATTCTTCTTTTTTTCGGAGGGGGAGAGGGGGGGATTTCTTATGGCCTAGAGTTAAATAAATTATCATGATCATGATAGATAAAGATGCATACAGGGCCAAAATACGTTCTAGGAATGTCCATGACTACATGGACATAACTCTACCCATATCGGGCTACACAGTCATCCAAAAAACTCTTTATTATGTGGGGAGAAAATAAAAAAAGGTATTTTATATGTCTAAGGTCCTCTCCCAAGGACATCCATCACATGGACCTTATCAATAAATTGAACAAGGAAAAACCCCATTGTTTAGTTAATTGAAGGTATAAATACAATGCCTCCTATGTGGCTTTCAAACCCTCTTGGTCCAATTTATTATGACATTGTAAGGTGGGACATCGCCCATGAATATCAAAATATTGGAAGAAGCGACATTCACAATTTGGAAGCTCTCTCAATGCTCCTACCCTACAATGATGTTGCACACTAGTGCTTTACCAACCTCTAGAAGGATATGACCACCATTGTCAATGATTCTAAAGCCCTAATCGCTTCCTTCAAGCCGAAAGACATCAAATTACAAGGTATCAAACCATTGAACCTATAGTATCATTGAATGAATCATTTCTGGAGATGTTTGGGGTGGAGAATAAATGCTTTGAAGATCTAATGGAAGATTGGTATGGAGGCAAGGCCAGAAACGTTAAAGAGGGAGAATGGTACATTATGGAAAAACACCTGAAGAGACCATACAGGTTACGCAATACAATGATTTGCAGGCTATACGGTGAAGAAACCATTGTTGGATCATGTTTTCATGGATGCCAAAGGATTGATGTCAAAGGAACAATGTCTTGTCATAGTATATTGATGTAGTGATTGATGGATCATGTATTGACCTTGATTGATGGATCATGTATTGACCCAATGGATTGATGTCAAGAGGAGTAATAGTCATATTCATAGATGAATATGGGTCAATGATTTGTATTTGGATTGATGTAAAGATGACTCATTATTGTCTTGTCATGGTTGTACAAATGGATGAACTCCAAAGTGGTCCCCTTATGGTGAAATCCATCACGGGGAGACGCTTTGCGGTGAACTCCAAAGGTCATGGTTGTACAAATGAATTAACTCCAAAGTGGTCCCCTTATGATGAAAGCCCTCACAGGAAGACACTTTGTGGTGAACTCCAAAGTTTTCCCCTTATGGTGAAAGCCCTCACGGGAAGACGCTTTGCGGTTGATTTATCCTAGTAGTATGATTAGATAACCCATGCTTAATTGTGGAATACTGAGATTAAGATCAGTGAATTTGTCATTGAAACTATCCTTGATGGATAGTGCTTGTCAATCCATTTCTAGTGGTATGTGGAACATCACATACTCCTCACGGTTTGATAGTTATGGCCTTAAGAAGTTGGAGGACCCTCATATGTTGGCTTGAAGCCCCAAAAGGTCAAAGAAGTCAAAGTGCTTGCAAAGAAGAGATTATTTAAATAATAAAATGAAGTGACAAAATCAAAGAGGATTATTTAAATAATAAAGTGAAGTGACAAAGTCATAGAGGATTATTTAAATAATAAAGTGAAGTGAAAAAATCAAAGAGGATTATTTAAATAATAAAGTGAAGTAACAAATTCAAAGAGGATTATTTAAATAATAAAGTGAAGTGACAAAATCAAAGAGGATTATTTAAATAATAAAGTGAAGTGACAAAGTCAAGGAGGATTATTTAAATAATAAAGTGACAAAATCAAAGAGGATTATTTAAATATTAAAGTGAAGTGACAAAATCAAAGAGGATTATTTAAATAATAAAGTGAAGTGATAAAGTCAAGGAGGATTATTTACATAATAAAGTAAATGGAGAAATTTCTAATTATGGAAAGTGGTTATAAGAAGGTTAACCCTGAAATGAGTAAAATGGGTTAGGTGGTCAAGTGGCTATTGGATACATGGAAAAGTGGAAAATTGGGAAAAGTTGGACATAGGTGACTATGTGGACAAAGTGGCCTAGAAGATGCTTCTAAGGAAGCTACTTGGAGAGTATAAATAAGAAGCAAGGGTCTCTTGTGAAAATCATCTCTTGAGAATAGCTTGAATATTTATTCTGAGTAAGAGAGAGATTGCAAGTTCTCATGGACACCAATGGAGACTTGAGTGTGAGTTTATGCCAGGTTCTTGAATTCTGAAGCAAGTTCCAGATTTGCATTCTATGGGCTCAGATCTTCCATAGAAACTATGGTATGGTTACATAGTTGTCTTGATAGATAATCTTACTTATTGTACGGTGAATGCTTAAGGAATTCTTGGTATGGTTTTTGTGATATTGTTATGTTGGTTGATTGATAGAGTGAGAAACACTCTTATGGTTCAGTACTGGTATGATTGCCATAGTATACTAGTTTCTTATACATGATTAAGTAGCATTCATATTGTATGGTTGAGGAACATGAGTAAGTTGTGGGAGAGAACATATGTGTTGTGATTGGTTATAGTTCATATGGGACAATGAAAGATAGAAGTAGATGTGACTGAAGGCTGCAAAGGACCTGAGTTTTTCATAGAGAGAAAACCCTAAGGCATACGCAAGGTGTAGTACATACGCGTGTTGCACTATTGACAGGTCACATACCTGTTAATAGATTGGTATCTGTTGAGGATTGATTCATCTTCTCAGTTGGTGCTGAGTTGTGTAAGTTGAGTCTTGAATTGTAGAGTTGGTTCTCTTGTGGAGTTGTAACTCTATTCAGTTGTTGTTGATAACCCAAGGATTGTAGTCCGTAATAAAAATAAAATTGTACATATATCTTGTGTTCTTTGTGTTCCTTATGATCATGACTTATTGATGATATATGTTGTTGTTATATGTTGTTTATATATGTTCACATACAACTGATTATAAATGACAGTAATGAGTGTTGAGTGATTGGTGATTGCTAGCTAATAAGTTTTGTGAAGGGAAGTCTTAAAAAGAGACACACATTGATTCACCCCNCCCCCCCCCCCCCCCCCCCCTCTCAGTGTGATCGATGTGTTCAACAACCATCAAGTACTTCAAGATGGAATGGTTTCTGATGGCGTATATAGTGGTGAATACTAGACAATTGTTCAATTAGAAAACCATCCTGGCCTACAACATTTTTAATAGAGCCAAAGAAGCTCTAGGTATGAAAATTCCTAGTTTTTTTTGTCAACATATTTGATTGATGTAATTTTCTCTGCACACCATTTCCCTACTTTTGAACGGAGTTGGACTCCAAGTCAACCTCCAATCCATATAAATTTTTCATAGTTGTGGGACATAAATTATAAATAATTTTTTTAGAGTATATGTGACTATTTCCTAGCCCCTTTGTACAAGGTGATATTTGGGATGTACCCACACATGATATCTCAAGGGTCCATCACAACCCTAAAATAGATAGAGGACAGGTATGTGAAAACATATTATACCTATATTCGGGTATATGAAGTATTGGGATGCCACGTTTATTACCCAAGTATGTGCCTCACAAGTTGTTGGGTAGAGAAATTACATACCAAATAGTGGAGAAATTTATTAAAGCATGTCTATCAAATAAGAATAAGAAATATTGACCAAATTTCCCACTACATGTAGGAATATATACTATGTTGAACAAAACCCCATGCAAAGAAGGAAGTTGAATCCCTAAGGGAGATATATTTTTGCACAGGGAACCTCAAAGGGCACAATCCGCACAATATAGTGCATAACCATTTAAAATTGGTCAAGCTCACACACCAAGTCCTTCATGAAGTGAACCTCGCAAAGGACCTCTTCAAAGGGTATTTCATTTTTGAATAAGTCTTAGAAAGGTTACAGAGTGAATCATCCAAGGAAAATATCCAAAAGGAAGAAGATAAAGAGAGGGTTGTAGTGAAAGAACAATTAAAAATGTTACTAGAAAAGTAAAAGGAGAAGCTAGAGGCTAAAGAAAGAGAAAAAGCGTAGAAAGTTGAGGACAGAGCAAAGAGAGCTAGAGAAGTATAAGAGAGGTATCAACAAAAGAAAAAAGTTGAACCCAAAAAGAAGCATGTTGAGAAAAATACAAATAAATATAAGGATCAAGTCCTTGAGAAGGATGTTGAAGGAAAGACAAAGAACATTGAGATAGAAACAAAATCCAAAGAGGACATCAATTTGGAAAAGAAGAAAAATGAAGATGAAGAGAAACTAAGACTAGCAGTTGAAGCTGAAGAGAAAAGGAATAAATAAGAAGAGGAGAAACATGGTACAATTGAATCACAAAGGAAGGAAGAAGAAAAATATAGAACTGGAAAAGAAGAAAGAACATGATAAACAAGATAGAGTTTTGGAAAACCCCAATTCTAGCAAATTTTCCATCCCTATCAAACAATGCACTCCTCTAGCATCTATCCCTGGAAATATTTCTTATGCATCTCAAGAACTAGGGATAAATGAAGTTCTACTAGTTGTAGGAGATTATTATTACAACCATAAAACTAGGGCAATTGAGAGGAGAATAAAAAAAATGAAGATGGGAGAATCTACACCTAAGAAGGAATCCTCTAAGAGATGGAACATCAGATGGAAGGCACTCACAAACCCAAAGGAGAATTCAATATAGACTGCATCAACTCCAAATTCATTTGTGGGTGAAAATTCCATGTCAATTTATGAGCTAGGAGAAGCAATGGGCATATCTACAACCAAGGTAGTTGAGCTTGGAGTAGCTATGAACACCATCAGAGATAGCTTAGCTGATGAATTCAAAAAGGAGGCTAGTACAACCAAACAATTTCATAAAGAAGAACTAAAGAAATAATTGCAGCTCAAGAAAGATAAATTAGATGTTGATTCTGAGAGAAAGGATAGTGTAAATAGAACATTACATCAAGAAGAGGTAGAATCCCTCAAGCTTAAACATTCAGAAGAAATGGAGAAACTCAATACCACACATGTGCAAGAGGTGAAAATATTGCAAGTAGAATGCTTGGAGGTAAGCATCTACAATGGGAAGCTATAAGACATGGTTTGAAAGTTGCAGCAAGATAATCAACTCTTGGAGAAGACTATAGAAAAAAGCTAAAAGGGAGATACCTTTCTGGAAACAGAAAATGAAGAACCTAACGCTACCAATGAAGAACTCAGAAGTGTACATAAGGAGTTATTTTGTTTATTGAATGAAATCCAGAAAAATGGGGGAGACCAACTCAAGCTAGGTATGCATATAGAAGACATAAAGAACAAGTACCAAAAGGCTCAAAATTACTATGAAAAACTCATAGACTGACAAGATGTGTATGATAGTCCACCTAGTACCATGTCACTCTACATAGGCAGGCAGGAGATTAAAGATCAAGTATTATTAGATACTTGGAATCCCATTGTAAATGATATTAAAATTACTCAAGGGGTAATCAGGAAAACATGCAAAAGAATATGGAGAGCCTCTGATAGGATAATGTAAGAATTTGGAATGGATATAATGGCATATTTGGAAGAAAAAAACCTATCCAAGTCAAATATAAAGGATGTGGAAACTAGGAGAGATGCCAACACGGAAACTATTGAAGATATTAGTGAGGTGAACAAATGAATCTTAGAGGAAAAGCTCATAAACCCAATCAAGTTAATCTCACTAACCAAATGCTTCATTCAGAAGACAAAGCAGAATCTTAATATGGGTGTGAAAACCCAGATCTTTGACAATGAGATAGACCTTGAAAAGATATAGATGAGTAGAGTGGATGAAATATTGAAGGACTATGAGCTTTGGAAGGAATATAGAGACAATATGCAACAGCGAAATACCTCATAATTATTGTATTTTGTAATGAATTATTTTCATTTTTTATCATATAAAATTTTGTAAATTCCCATCTTGGAATGTGAAATCAAGTGATGTACTTGTCATTTGACATTATGACAGTTACATAATGCGAACAACCTCCTCTTATTTCATAAAAGAGAGTGTTGCAAAGAAGGAGGGAATTTTTCCTTTTGTAAATGAGAGATAGTACCTTTACTTCGGAATTAATAAAGAGAAAGAGGAATTCAAGAAATCTAATGCATATGAGACTCTTCTTGATGAATTTGTCTTCTACATGAGTATTACATAAATATGGTGTATGAATTATTTCTTCGCTTTCTTCTCGATGCTCATGTTGTCATATGTTTCCTTATGAATACAAATGTGATTTTATGAAAACATATTGAAACTAATTGTGAATATATCTATAACATTGTTGTTTTGAATTTATCATTGGGATACATGTATTTTTCTAACCTTGATGTTATAATCTTTCACTGTATTCAATTTTAATTAGCTTTATTTTGATCAGGATAGATTAGAATATCTTAGAATTATATCTAGAATAGAGATAGACAACATTATTTAATTTAGTATTAGATTTTTAATTCATCTAAGAAAATTGTCTTCTCATATTCATATTTATATAATAATTTAGAAGTGGCAACCATGCCCACATACTGGTCGGAAACACCATCCCAAATGAGAGTAGGTCTAATTGGGACCCATCACTAGGAGTTCTCCCTTACTTGCTTGACCAGCCAATATGGACCAGTCAACAGAAATGGCAATACAAGGAGGTCCATAGAACTAAATGGTTGATAATAAATTGTAAGAAACTAGTCATTCTATTTCACTTACAAACCCTACTCAACAAGGTGTTTTTCCCAACCTAGAACTTGAACAAGATTTTCATCCTCCATCCTACTCAGCGAGTACACCCACTCAGGTTTCTACTCATCGAGTTCCCTCTCACTCTGAGCCTACATTTTCTTTTTCAAACCCTCAAATATATACCATACCATAATTTAATACAATAATAAAAGAATCTTATGAACGTGTGTTGGCATGACAGTGGAGTAGGAACACTAGAAAACTCCCAATTGACTATTTGGTGCCCCAAACCTAAGGAATCCCTATGAGGGATGAACCATTTTCTGAGAACCCTTTCACCTACGAGGGGAACCCAACCATCGGGACACTCTAATACCATTTATATAAAAAAATTCAAGGAATTTTTGAATCTCTAATTTTGAACTAGAGCATTTCTTACTTGTGGGTGTTGTTTGTGGACCTCCCTTACCTCCCAAATCTCCACCTAGAACCCCAAGGAATGAACATGAAGGTGAGACTAAAGGAGAAGGAGAATCAGAATGAGGAGGAGGAGGAGAAGAAAGACAGGTAATTATTCTAAATACTCAACCAATGGTTGGAACTAATCAAAACCAAAAAAACTACCAGCCCTGGTTGTTTCCCGATGCAGTGGCAGTACCAGGGACACTCCATGTTATACCAAAATATACCGAGAAATTATTTCCCAATTTTATCTCGACAGGAAAGACTCTACAGAAGACCATACAAAAAAAAATCATGCTTGTTGTTAGACTTGTGAATGTTCGACATAAATATGTTGTCTATATATTATTTCCTTATACTTTCGAAAATAAGGCTAGGAATCCACAAGAGAAGGGTGCATCTCATAGTTCACTCGCAACTCTAAATCCATGACCCATTGGTATTATACTGCAACTATATTGAATTTCCTCCATCTCTCGTCATCTTAACCTTCCCAACCCAAGGAATGTACCCCTTCACTAATATCAATCCCTTGGGCACCCCATTCATTTATCACAGTCTCTCTGCCATGGGTAACCAGAAATCTCTTTGTTGGGAACTCAAGGGAACTTGTTGCCAATAAAACTACTAGAAAAAACAACAGCAACACTTGTTGTTACAGTGAAACTCACCCAAGAGTTCACTCTTCGGGCCTGAACACTTGGATCTTCAATTTCCAGCTCCAAAAATGCTCCAACATGCTCCAGAATATTACCGGCCTCATTAGTTTATCTCCCATGTTCATTTTCCTTTCTCTCTCCTTGTTGTTCATGCAAAAACTAAATGTGAAAAAATATTGTTTTCTCCCAATATGAATTTCCTCTATTTTCCCAAGATGGTTGACTTATCACTCTACCCAATGTTAATTGTACAACAACCCCATGCTTCTAATAACTATGGATGTCACTTCTACACCCACCCCTGACAGGTATTTAATGATTGAGCTCTCATACACTCAAACAGAAAATAGAATTTATCCCTAATGGTAATAAATTTTAGAAATCTAGGTTGAATTAATACCTATAATTAATTTCCTCCTTGGATCCCTCTTAGACACTCTTAGAAATTCCTCTCTTGTGGATAAATCAGCCCCCATCTATGTCCATATTCCCAACAATTGGTATCACATTATATTAATTAAAATCGGCAATACAATTCGCATATTACATTGCTTGGACATAGCCATATTCATATATATATTACGCATAAATTAAAATGACGATTATAGTGGGGATGTTACATTCCCCATCCCCAAAAATTGTGTATCATCCTCGATGCACATTTTTCCAATATACATATACAAATTTACATCACAATAATTTAAGAAATAAAATTACGTAATTTAACAACTCTAACAACAATTCCAACCAAAATCTTCTATTCCTATCAACTCTCTAACCCAAGGAATGCACCATTCAATTACTAGGACTAACCCAAGGAATCTGTCATTCTTTTATCAGAGCCCCCATCACAATTTGCTAGGACTATGAGATATTGTTCTAGAACTCTAGTTGTACAAAATGGAGTCTTGCATTTTATCTTTCATTTTCCTCAAAATTGACAAAAAATTGAGGTTTTTCCTCCCACATAATTCTTTCATGCTCCCATGTTGCATATTCAGGACCATAACAGTTCCATTGAACCTTTACCATTCGTATGGCTTTATTCTTGATCACTTTGACTTTCTAGTCCAGGGAGCGTACTGGTTCCACCCAGAAATCACCTTTGTTTTCCACCTGGATCAAAGTACAATAAATTATGTGGTTAGGGTGATGCACATATTTCTTTAATAATGACACATAAAAAACATTATGCACTCTCATGGATGCAGGAAATTCTAGCATGTATGCAATTGCCCCTATTTTTTCTAATATTTCGAATGGCCCACAATATCTTCCTTTCAAATTTGGTCAGCAACCCAATCTTATCGAACTTCTCTTCGCTTTCACTTTGAGTAAAACATGGTCACCCACTTCAAAATATCTAAAAGCTTTGTTCTTATCTTCATAAATATTTTGCCTGTCTTGGGCAGCCTTTAAATTCTACCTAATATTTACCATCTACTCTCCATTTCCTTTAACAATTATGGCCCAATGATATCTTTGTCTGTTGGTTTATCCCAATTCACAAGTGTGTTACATTTCCTACCATGCAAAGCTTCAAATGGGCTCTTTTTTAATGAGGCTTGATACCCATTATTGTAAGCAAACTCCACTAAGTGGATGTAGTCTTTCCACTTTGATAGTTGATCCATCACATACATTCTAAGCATGTCTTCAATGATTCTATTAGTCCTATTTGTTTTCCCATCACATTTCGGGTGATAAGTTGTGTTGAGATTTAAATTTGTACCAAAACCTTTGAACAAACCTTTCCAAAAATCAGATGTAAATTTTGGATCTCCATCTGCAATAATTACCTTAGGAACTCCATGTAGCCTGGCAACTTCCTTCATGTAAATTTCTGCAATATTTGTTTCCTTGTGTGTTGTCTTCAAAAGAATAAAATGTGTTTCTTTTGTTAATTTGTCCACCACCACCATGATGTAATCGTGTTGCTTCATTGTTTTGGGTAAAGTTTTAATGAAATCAATCGTAACCACTTTCCATTTCCACTCAAGAATGGTAAATGGTTGTAGTATCCCTGTTGGATGTCTATGCTATGTTTTTACCTTTTGTCACTCTAGGCATCTACCTATGTAATTAGTCGCTTCCTTCTTCATTCCTGGCCAAAAGTATTGGCTTCTTATAGATGTAATTGTCTTCTGGTATCCTGGGTGCCCAGCATATGGCACATTATGCATCTCTTTCAAAATTATATTTTTCATCTCTCTTGAATTTGGAACATATATTTTTTCCTTTGTACATGAGGATTACATCCTCTTTCAACTCATAATAATTAATTTTTTGTTGTAAGTTACCTTGTTATAGGTTTTCTTTTATTTTTACATAGTGTTGGTCTACATTTCCATCATCTAAAATTCTATCTTTTAAATCAGTATTGAATATGGTAATGGCTAAAATATGCACTTCATGAGCTATTTTGTTGAGTGCATCAGCCACTTGATTTTCCTTTCCTTTGATATGCTTGATTTCAAAGTCATATTCACTTAGAAATTCCAACCATCTAGTTTGTCTGGCATTTAATTTTGGTTGTCCAAACAAATGTTTCAGACCACAATGGTATGTCCTTAGTTCAAATCTTTGACCCATGAGATAATGTCTCCACATTTTTAATGAATGTACAATTGTTGCCAACTCCAAGTCATGTGTAGCATAATTCCTCTCATGCTCCTTTAGTTTTCTAGAATAATAGCATACCACATGCTCTTTTTAAGTGAGTACTCCACCGATCCCTTCCTTTCACGCATATGTGCACACTACAAAGTCATGATTTGGGTTTGCAATCTTTAATATGGGTGCACTTGTCAAAATATGTTTCAACTATTGAAATCTCTCTTCACATTTAGGAGTCCATTCAAATTTCACTCCCTTCTTTTGCAAAGAAGTGATTAGGCTTGAAATCTTTGAAAACCCCTTTATGAATCTTCAGTAATAGCCAACAAGACCCATAAAATATCTAACCTATGTTACATTTATTGGTTTTGGCCATCCTCTAATGGCCTCTATTTTCTCAAGATCAATTTTTATCCCATTTGTTGAAATAATATGCCCCAAGTAGTGAATCTTCTTTTGATAAAAGATGCACTTACTTAACTTGAAATACAACTTATGTTCTCTCAAAACTTGCAACACCATTCTTAAATGTTGCTCATGCTCTTCTACTGTCTTGGAGTAGATCAAAATATCATCTAAGAAAACAATTACAAACTTGTCCAAGTATACTCTGAACACTCCATTCATCAGACACATGAAAATTGTTGGGGCATTTGATATCCCAAATGGCACTACTATAAATTCATAATGCCCATATATTTTTCTAAATGTTGTCCTGTTGATATATTCTTCCTTTATCCTCACTTGATGATAACATGTTCTCAAATCAATCTTGGAAACAATTCTTGCACCTTTCATTTGATCAAAGAGATCATCATTCCTTGGAAAAGGATATGTGTTCTTTATTGTGGCCTTATTCAACTTCCTAAAATTAATACACAACCTTAAGGTCCCATCCTTGTTTTTTACAAAAGGAGATAGGGCACCCCAAGGTGACACACTTGGGCGTATATACCCCTTCTTCAAAAGTTCTTCAAGCTGCATTTTCAACTCTTTTAATTCTGGTGTTCTCATTCTATAAGGTTTATTTGACATAGGGGCAGCTCTTGGCACCAAATCAATAGAGAAATCAATGTCTCTCTTTGGTGGAAATCCTTGGATATCTCCAAAAACATCTTCAAAATCTTTCAAGACCAGATGTTCTTCAATAATTTCCACTTTATCTATGACTGCCTCTTCCATATGAGCTGCAAACATTTGACATCCTTTCCTGAAACACTTTTTCAGTTGCATGGTTGATACTTCTCTAATAGTTACAACTCTTGGAATGCCTTGAATCCTTCCTTGCTTCCCTTCCTCATCAAGATAAGTTATGGTATTTTGGTAATAGTCTAGGACAAAATTGTGTTTCTCCAACCAATCCATCCCAATTAGATAGTCATATGAACCCAAAGGTATAATATTCACATCTACCTTTGTGTTGATTCCATTCATGTCTATTGGACAATATTTGACCAACTCGTTCATCTTTATCTTAGCCCCTGTGGATAAATGAACTAACCAAGATTTCTTATGCTTTCTCCTTTGCAAGTGAAATATTTCAACAATGTTAGATTTTATGTAACTATGGCTAGCTCCAAAATCAATTAAAATTTCTATGGGATTGTTATCAATCTTACCTTCCACTTCAATAATGGGGGATTGATACTCTTCTTACTTGTTGTCCAAGGTTGCATAAATCCTTGGCATGCTTCCTCCCATGTGTTCAATTGTTTTGGCTTCATGAATGTTGTGAACAATCCTCATTCTTTCACCTTTGTGAGGGAAATCCCTATATAAGTGATTTCCCTCACATCCCCAACATTGTACAAGTTGTTGCCTTAGACTTTTCTGAAAAAAACAATTGTTGTCTTTTCTCATTTTGGGTTGGTTGTCCTTGCTGATTTTCTTGGGAGATATTATTGAAAAAGGGTGGCTTAAATCATTTCGAAATTTTCTCCTTTTTACCCTTCATCTTGTCATTCCAAGTCTTTTGGAATACTAACCTCCCTTTTCTCTGCTCATAAAGATGTCTTACTCTCCTTATGGTCTCCTCCAAATTCTTGGGGTTATCATATTGTATCTTTTCACTATAGAAAGAGGGTAACCCACTTAGAAACCTTTGGATTTTGACCTTCTCATCCTTTATGAAGTCCACATACTTCAGCAACTCAAATAACCTCTTATCATACTCATCCATTGTCATGCTTCCCAACTTCAATTTAAATAACTCTTTCATATTTTCCTCATAATAATGATCACACAAGTATATCTCTTGGAAATATCCTTTGAACTATCTCCATGAGACCTTCCTCTCATCAAGGTGTTTTTCTTTCTTAATTTGATCCCACCATATGGCTTCCTTTTCTTGCAAGTGGTAGGTTGCAATTATTTTTTCTACTATGGAGGGATTATCATGTACCTAGAAATATTTCTTCATTTCCAATAGCCAAGCCTCATCCTCTTCTCCCTTCCTATGCTCACAATTGAAATTTGGTGGCTTGATTTTCCTCAGTTCACCTTGCAATATGTCTCCCTCGGGCCTTCTTCTTTGTCTCCTCATAGGGGACACACCAGGGTTGCTCCCTGGCCCTAAACTTGCATGAGATATCTTAGTGGATTGTGTTGGGTAACGGTGGCACCTTCTTATTCTCCTTGACTTACTGCCATTCCCATGCTCATCCTTTCTACTATGGGACCTTAATGATGTCACTTTTCTAGAAATAGTTGCTTGCTTTGTGCTAGAATATTAATTGGCTTACCTTTGCAACATGTTCAAACTTTGAAGTATATCTTCTTAAGACTTCATAATCTTCTCACTATCTTCCCTATAAATATGCACTTCTCTCTTCTAGATTCTCGTATTCATAGGCTCTTGTCTCTCTCTTCTTCCATTAGATTATGTCTCAACATTTCCCATCCTGACATGTAGCCCTCTGAATTCCTCTCCATGACTATAGGACCCTTTGTCATCTTCCATGGTTGTGTTTCTCATAAAGGAACCAAAATTCCTTCATGTACCTCTAAGGTATGCAAGAAAATGTGCATGTAAATAAATTTGTGTTAGACAAAAATGTTGATTAAGGTTGGTTGTCATTGATGTCAACCCTTGAAGAAATCCCCATAGCACAAAGGTTGAGTAATGGACCCAATATTGTTTGATGTAACTATGACTCATTATTGTCTTGTCATGGTTGATAATAAGTATAAATTGATGAACTCCAAAGTGCTCCCCTTATGGTGAAAGTCCTCATGGGAAGACGCTTTGCGGATTGAGTCATCCTAGAAGTATGGTTAGAGAACCCATGTTTATTTGCAGAATAATGAGATGAAGGCCAGTGAATTTTTCAGTGAAACTATCCTATATGGATAGTGCTTGTCATTCCATTTCCGGTGGTACGTTTAACGTCACATAACTCCTCGCGGTTAGAGAGTTATGGCCATGAGAAGTTGGAGAACCAAAGTTTGGGTAATGGACCCAAGCTTGTTTGATGGATAATGGTATGATTTTTGATATATTTGCAAGTAATACTATTCTATATGGATGGTACATGTCATTCTATTTCTAGTGGTATGTGGAACATCACATAACTCCTCACGGTTTGAGAGTTATGGTCTTACGAAGTTGGAGGAGCCTCTTATGTCATCTAGAAGCCCCAAAAGGTCAAAGTAGTCAAAGTGGTTTAAGAGATTTTAGAAGGTAAATAATAAAATGAATTGATGAGCGTACTATAATTCAAAGTGAATACAAAATAAATTATTTAAATAATAAATTTAATGGAGAAATTAGAAGTGGGTTAACCCTAAAATAAGGAAAGTGGGCAAAGTGACCTAGAAGATGTTTTTAAGGAAGTTACTTGGAGAGTATAAATAAGAGGCAAGGCTCTCTCGTTTTAGACACACTTGAGCATATTGAATACCTATAGGTTTTTGAGGTAACCAGAGGATATATAAGCCGAATTTCTGAGGGAAGGTGAAGAAAAGAAGGCCAGAATTCAAGGAAGGATAAAAAAAATTCATGATGCTTTCTAAGGTATGTTATTTACAAGTCATCTCACCATTTTCGCAATAACTTTATTTCTAGAATGATTCAGACCGTGAAAATTCTACGCCATTGAGGAAACATATCCAAGTATCTTTGGTAGAAAATTCAACTTGTATTTCGTTGCATTTTCGGAGTTACACTCCGTGGAAAATAGGGTTTGTGGCTAGTCCTTAAACTAGTCAAAAACAGGTGTTTCGAGTAAAAACGTTATAAATTATTCATAAAACACCCAAATTCAGTAAGACCAAATTTTTTGGTTATATTACAGTCTGTAGTATACTATGTAATAGTTTTAGATATATTCAATAAATATTCCTTGTGGGGCACGCTCTACAAGGTCGCTCTTTAGAATAAGCCAAAATTCAGCAAGGTATGCCATTGTTTCTATAACTACTTTGATGAGAGGTTCCAAGTAGTGAAACCTGGGGGAATTTCATAAAACACACTAACAAACATTGTGTATCATTTTTAGATCTTTATTCATTACAAGTACAAAGTTATGATTATTTCAAGTTAGGGTTGTTAACTAATCCAAAACTAGTCATGTGAGACTAAAGAAAAGTTTGATGTAAATGCTAGTCTCTTGTTGTTTAAATTTAAGGAAGGTTTGTAGGTATGTGATCATATACACCAGGGCTATTACATATTTATAAATCGTATTTGGATGATGAAATTGATGAGGCATTTTGGTTGAGGTACAAGTTGGGTACATGGTTGAGACAAGTAGTTGATGAGTTGGCACATACATGAGGTGTATAGTTGATGATGTTGGTACATATTGATGAGTAGTTGACACATGATAGGTACATACTTGGTACATGGTTGGTTGCAATTTTTTATGGTACAGGTTGATTACATATTTTTTGGTACAGGTTGGTGCATGTTTATGCACTTGTTTATGGTACATGTTGATGCATGGTTGATGCACTTGTTTATGGTACAAGTTGATTATAGATTAAAGAATAGGTTGATGCATGGTTCAGGTTTATAGCAGTATATCTCACAGTGATAGTGTGACAGTGGTTCCATCATTCTACTTCTACTTCAGGGCGATTGGACGGGGCAAGGACAGGTGGTTGTAGCCGGAGAACATAGGGGGTTGTAGCCTCCTTCTGGTTGTAGCCAGAGAATTGGGGAATTGGATATTCCCTTAGGTTGTAGCCTGAGAAACTAGGGGGTTGGATAATCCTTCCAGTTGCAGCTGGAAAACAAAGAAAGTCAGTGCTTCCAATGAATGTAATTCTTCAAGACATATAAGAAAAAACATTATGTGGTTTTCTCCCGATTTGGGTTCCCACATAAAAAATTCATGTATTGTGTACGTGTGTGATTGTTCATTTCTTATTGCTCATTATTGGATAATAATTCTACATTGATATAACACTTGGATTATTTGAAGAAAAAGGATTGTAATTATGTTATTACTGATTCAACCCCCCTCTCAGTAATCCAACAATTGGAATCAGAGCAGGTTCCTTCAAAAATCAGTTTAACCACTGAAAGGTAGATCATGGAGAGTACCAACTTGTATAAAAATGGAATGCCACAGTTTTATGGACAGAAGTATGTTTTTTGGAGCATAAGGATGAAGACATATATAAAGGCACATGGATTTCAAGTTTGGCAATCCATTGTATATGGATACATAGCACCAGTAGTTCCACCAACAAATGACAAAAAAGAGAAACTCGGTGAGAATAATTCCAAAGACAAAAATTCACTTTTGAATGGTCTCAGTGATACAATATTCACCAAAGTTGCACATTGTAAATCCGCTAAAGAGATTTGGGACAAGCTTCAAAATATTTATGAACGAGATAGAAAAGTCAAAGTAGCAAAGCTTCAAACTTATAGAGGTCAGTTCAAACAACTAAAAATGAAGTAATATGAGAATATTGCATCCTACTTCTTATGAGTCAGTGAAATAGTGAATGTAATCATTGGATTGGGAGAAGATATCAAAGACTATGTAATTTTTCAAAAGGTACTAAGATCTCTTCCTATGAGATTTAACCCTAAGATATCAACACTAGAAGAAAGATAATATTTAAACTCAATAAGCATGCACGAACTACATGGAATCTTCACAGCATATGAAATGAGAATTGAATAGGAAAATCCATATGTAAAAGAAGCATCCTTCAAAGCATCCAAAATATCAAAGAAAAAGAAAAAGGAACAAGAAGAATATAGCAGCACCAGTGACATCTCGGAAGATGATGAAGAAGTCGTCAACTTCGTCAAAAGACTGAACAAGGGAACCAATGATAGGTATAGAGGTAAGCTTCCTTTAATTTGTTTTAATTGTGATGGTATTGGTCATTTTGCTAACCAATGTGCTCATAATAAAAAGAGAAATGATGAAGGTTACTCAAAAGGAAAAAACACATATAAAAGCAAAACAACTACAAAGAAAATTTTCAAGAAAAGATAATGCACCAAAGAAGACATCTCATCATCAAATGAAGATGAAGTCAGTGACAGTGAGACATAAAAATTTCTCTTCATGGCAATAAAAGACTCTAACAAAGAAGACTCTGAAGACGAATATGAAGAATTCAAAGAATAATATGAAGAAGTCGAAGAAGAAATTGAAGAGGCAGAAGTTGACTATCAAGAATAATTAATGTGTGCCATAGAAGTTATCGGTAGAGAAAAGAAGGAAAAAAAGAGACTACAAGAAGAACTAGACAAGAAAAAGGACACTCGAGAACTAGAACAAATGATCACAAAATTGAAGGTTCAAATAGAAGAAGATAAAAGAATTGAAGAAGCACTCAAAGAAAAGATAGAAGAAAATGACATAATCATTAGAAACTTGGAAGCAGAGATTGTCACACTAAGAAAGGATATCCAAAAAAAATATGTAGAATAGCTCAAAAGTTTTGGATGACATTATCAGTAGTCAAAAATCTCATATTGACAAGACCGGACTTGGATACAATCGGACATAAAATGGATCGATCTCTAAAACAACAGAGAAAGAAATATATCCAAAAATCTATGCAGAAACAATCAAAGGGGATAGAAGGATATACAACGAATATTACAGGGATACTCCTCCACCGAGAAGAGTCAGATTTCATAATCAACAGCAAACACATAGGCCTCAAGAAGAATAAGGATTCATAAGAGCACCTCCTTTCATAAGATCTTCAATTCCCAGGTATCAAACTATATTTTTTGGTTTATGTTATGCCTGTAATAATTTTGGACATAAATTTGTGAATTGCAGAGCTAAAAACAGGAACAATAACAACTTTGAGAGTCATACACAAAGGGGTTATTCAAGAATACCTAGTGAAACACAGAGAAGAAGTTACAACAGGTTTGAATCTTTGAGCACTGAAGTGGAATGTTACAAATGTAACAATTTTGGACACGTGGTCAAAGATTTCAAAATGACAGTCTATCCTAAAGAACCTCAACAGAATAACAACAGTCACAGACAGGAACCTCAGAAAATGACATGGATAAGAAAGTAAGATCAATATCACAATGAAGAATGCACAATCGCTCTACAAGATAAGCAAAAGAAACGTGCTTAGTATGTTGAAAGTGGCTTTTCAAAACACATGACAGGTGATAGAGACAAGTTTCTTACATTACGAAAGGAAAGAGATGGATCAGTCTCCTTCGGAAATGATGATTCAGCCAAAATCATTGGAAAAGGCACAGTCTGAATTGGGAACAAGAATGAAGAGGCAAAAAATGTTCTACTAGTAGAAGACATGAAACATAATCTTCTAAGTGTGAGTCAAATGTGTGACCAAGGTCATAAAGTTACTTTTGATTCACAAAAGTGTGAGATAAGAAAAGAAGGTTTAGGGAAATTGGTCGCTACAACTGCAAGAACTTCAAGCAACATATATGAGTTAAGTGAAATTGGAAATGAAAAGTGTTATCTAGGAAAGGAAGATGAAAGTTGGCTATGGCACGGAAGAAAGGGTCACATACATTTTGATAATCTTGTCAAAGTCAACAAAAGACAAGCAGTCATAGAAATGCCCCAGATCACGAAACCAACCAACACTTTATGCAAGCATTGTCAACAAGGAAAGAATACAAAGACCAGGTTCAAATCAAAGGAATATTCAACGACAATACCACTGGAAATTGTGCATACCGATCTAGTTGGACCAACTAGAACAAAGGACTTAAAAGGTGAGAAATACTTTATGTTATTAGTTGATGATTATACAAGAATGACTGCAGTTTTCTTTCACAAGAATAAGTCAGAAGATTTTGAAAACTTCAAGATCTACAAGGAAATGGTTGAAAATGAAATGGATTCAAAAATCAAATGCTTGAGATCTGATAATGGAGGAGATTTCACCTTAAGGGAATTTATGGACTACTGCAACAATCATGGAATAAAATGGCAATTCTCTGTTGCTAGGACACCTCAACATAATGGAGTTGTTGAAAGAAAGAAAATGACAGTACAGGAAATGGCTTGAACGATTCTAATGGATTCAAAATTGACAGATATTTTTTGGACACAGGAAGTACATACAACATTTCACATTCAAAACAGAGTGATGCTCAGAAACAACACTGACAAAACTCCTTATGAACTATGGAAAGGAAGACCAACAAATGTAAAGCACTTCATAGTTTTTGGAAGCAAATGCTATATCAAAAGAGAAGATGGCAGAATCGGAAAGTTTTACTCTCACATGGACAAAGGAGTACTTGTTGGTTACTCAAGTACAAGGAAAGCATACAAATGTTACAATCTAATATTGAACAAATTTGTGGAAAGCATCAATGTGACAATTGATGAAACAGGAAGACCAAAATCAAAGGAAGAAGAAAATGAATCAATGAAACAACCCTTAGAAGAAGAAGTAGAAGATGAAAAAGAAGTAGAAGAGGAAGATGAAGAGAATCCAATAGAAGAAGAAGAGAAAGTTCAACAAGTGCCTCCAAATACACCCAGTAAACGAGTACAGAAGAATCATCCTTTAAAAGATATGATCGGAAACAAAGATGCAGGAGTTGAGACTAGAAGAAAAATCCTCTCACCAGAACAAACACACCTAGCACTCTCATCTACAATTGAATCAAACTGTTTTGAAGAATCCAATAACGATGAATTTTGGAAAAAGGCCATGGATGAAGAATTGGATCAAATAGAGAAAAATGACACTTGGAAACTGGTTCCAAGACCAAAGAATAAGAATGTGATCGTCACAAAGTGGGTCATCAGAAATAAATTGAATGAAGGTGGATAGGTTACAAGGAACAAATCTAGATTGGTATGTAAAGGATATGCCTAGGTTGAAGGAATTGACTTTGAAGAGACATTTGCCCCAATTGCCAGAATGGAAGCAATCTGTTTTCTTTTAGCTTTTGCATGTTCCAAAAATATTAAAATGTATCAAATAGATGTAAAATCATCTTTTCTGAATGGGGAACTTGAAGAAGAAGTCTACATTGAACAGCCAGAATGATTTCAGTTGTCAGAAAACATAGATTTTGTTTGTAAATTAAAGAAGGCCTTGTATGGTCTAAAACAGGCTCCTAGAGCATGGTACTCTACACTAGATAAGTATCTGCAACAGGCAGGGTTCAGAAAAGTAAGTGCAAACATCAACCACTACATTAAGATAAGTCAAGGTAATAATTTATTAATTGAATTTTATGTTGATGATATTATTTTTGGTAGTTATGATGACAGGTTAAGCCATAAATTTGCAAAAGATATGAAGAATGAATTTGAAATGTCATTACTTCGAGAACTATCCTTCTTTCTGGGACTTCAAATACGCCAAAGAAACCAAGGAATTTTTATTTCTCAAACCAAGTATATCATAGAAATTCTAAAAAGGTTCGGTATGGAAGATTTCAAATCAGTTATCACTCCCATGCAAACCAGTTGCAAGTTGAGAAAATATGATGATTCGAAGTCTACAGATCAGAGGAAATATAGGTCAATGATTGGCAACCTACTATATGTGACAACATCTAGACCAGATGTAATGCAGGCAGTTGGACAAGTGGCATGATTTCAAGCAGCACCAAAGGAATCACATGTATTAGCAGTGAAGAGGATTTTCAAATATCTCAAAGGAACATAAGAGTTTGGATTATGGTATCCAAAAGGAATGGATCTATCACTTATTTCCTACACAAATGTAGATTGGGAAGGTTGTATTGATGACTAATGAAGCACCAGTGGAGCACCATTCTACTTGGGTAAGTGTTTAGTATCATGGCTAATAAAGAAACAATCATCAATATCCATATCTACAACCGAGGTAGAGTACATTGTAGCAACATCATGTTGTACACAAGTTATTTGGATGAAACAAACTCTGACAGATATACAGGTTTAGTATGATGAGCCCATTCCAATATATTGTGGTAATACAAGTGCCATCAGTATCTCAAAGAATTCGTTGATGCACTCCAAGACGAAGCACATTCCAATCAAGTATCACTTTTTATGGGAACAGGTTGCAAAAAATAACATCAGAGTTGAGTATGTGGGTACAAAAGAACAAGTGGCAGGCATATTTATAAAACCACTTCCATGGGAAGCCTTTGAGTATCTTCGCTAGAGACTCAGAGTTATTTCTACTCCAAAATGAATGATTTGTAATTCTTATCTTATATTTCTTAGATGTACACGAGGAAGAACCATAAGAAGACAATTCAGTCACGAAGAGCAGCCCCAGATGGAAAGATACCTTTGCCATTGATTACAAAGGGGGAGAGATTTATCAAATGTAGAGGACAGAGGCATGGTTTCAGGGGGAGAAGATTTATCATATGCAGAGAAAAGAGGCATGGTTCCAGGGGGAGCATGAGTGATATGATTTCAGTATTGCATCATATTGTTGCCATTAATGCCAAAGGGGGAGATTGTGGATTAAGGTTGGTTGTCATTGATGTCAACCCTTGAAGAAAGCCCCATAGCACAAAGGTTGGGTAATGGACCCAGGATTTATTGATGTAAAGATGACTCGTTATTGTCTTTTCATAGTTGATAATAAGTAGAAATGTATGAACTCCAAAGTGGTCCCCTTATGGTGAAAGTCCTCACGGGAAGATGCTTTTCGGATTGAGTTATCCTAGAAGTATGATTAGAGAAACCATGCTTATTTGTGGAGTAATGAGATAAATGTCAATGAATTTTTCAGTGAAACTATCCTATATGGATAGTGATTTTCATTTCATTTATGGTGGTATGTGGAACGCCACATAAATCCTCACAGTTAGAGAATTATGGCCATGAGAAGTTGGAGAACCCAGGTTTGGGTAATGGACCCAAGTTTGCTTGATGGATAATGGTATGAGTTTTGATATATTTTTAGGTAATACTATTCTATATGGATGGTACATGTCATTTTATTTCTGATGGTATGTGGAACGTCACATAAATCCTCGTGGTTTGAGAGTTATGGCCTT
Organism: Picea sitchensis; assembly: GCA_010110895.2. Taxonomy (NCBI): domain Eukaryota; kingdom Viridiplantae; phylum Streptophyta; class Pinopsida; order Pinales; family Pinaceae; genus Picea; species Picea sitchensis. Next base: position 393,307 of record SNQJ01S0000003.1, on the reverse strand, counting down.
AGGAAGTTGGAGGACCCTCCTATGTCATCTAGAAGCCCCAAAAGGTCAAAATAGTCAAAGTGGTTTAAGACATTTTAGAAGGTAATTAATAAAGTGAATTGATGAGTGTACTATAATTCAAATTTAATACAAAATAAATTATTTAAATAATAAATTTAATGGATAAATTAGAAGTGGGTTAACCCTAAAATAAGGAAAGTGGGCAAAGTGACCTAGAAGATGTTTTTAAGGAAGCTACTTGGAGAGTATAAATAAGAGGAAAGGATCTCTCATTTTAGAAACACTTGAGAATATTGAATACCTATAGGTGTCTATGGTAACCAAAGGTATATATGACAAATTTCTAAGGGAAGGTGAAGAAAAGAAGGCTGGAATTCAAGGAAGGATAAATTATTTTGATGATGTTTTCTAAGGTATGTTATTTGCAGGTCATCTCACCATTTTGGAAATAAATTTTTTTATAGAATGATTAATATGGTGAAATTGATATGCCATTGAGAAAACATATCCAAGTATCTATGGCAAAAAATTCATCTTGTGGGTCTTTGTATTTTTGGAGTTACACTCCGTGGAAAATAGGGTTTTTGGTTAGTCCTAAAACTAGTCAAAAACGGGTGTTTTGGGTAAAAACGTCATAACCTCTTCATAAAACATCCAAATTAAGTAATACCAAATTTTTTGGTTAGATTATAGTATTTAGTATATTGTGTAACAGTTTCATATCGATTCAACAAACATTCCTTGCAAGGAACTCTCTACAAGGTCGCTCTTTAGAATAAGCCATAATTCAACAAGGTATGTCATTTTTGCTATAACTACTTTTCTGAGAGGTTCCAAGTAGTGACACCTGGAGGAATTTCATAAAACACACTGAAGAAAATTTTGTATCAATTTCAGATATTTATTCATTACAGATACAAAGTTATGATTATTTCAAGTTAGGGTTGTTGATTAATCCAAAACTAGTCATGTGAGACTAAAGAAACGTTTGATGTAAATGCTAGTCTCTTGTTGTTTAAAGTTAAGGAAGGTTTGAAGTTATCTGATCATATACATCATGTCTATTACAGAGTTATAAATCATATTTGGATGATGAAATTGATGAGGGATTTTGGTTGAGGTACAAATTGGGTACATGGTTGAGACAAGTAGTTGATGAGTTGACACATACATGAGGTGTATAGTTGATGATGTTGGTACATATTGATGAGTCATAGTTGATGAGTAGTTGACACATGATTGGTACATGGTTGGTTGAACTTTTGTATGGTACAGGTTGATTACATATGTTTTGGTACAGGTTGGTGCATGGTTGATGCACTTGTTTATTGTACGGGTTGATGCACTTGTTTATGGTACGGGTTGATGCACTTGTTTATGGTATGGGTTGATGCATGGTTGATGCACTTGTTTATGGTACAAGTTGATTACAAGTTCAGGTACAGTTTGATGCATGGTTGATGCACATGTTTATGGTACAGGTTGATTACAAGTTCAGGTACAGCTTGATGCATGGTTGATGCATGGTTCATGTTTATTGGTACAGGTTTACAACGGTATATCTCACAGTGATAGTGTGACATTGGTTCCATCATTCTACTTCTACTTCAGGGTGGTTGGACAGGGAAAGGACAGGTGGTTTTATCCACCTTCTGGTTGTAGCTGGAGAACATAGGGAGTTGTAGCCTCCTTCTAGTTGTAGCTAGAGAATTGGGGAGTTGGAGCTTCCATTAGGTTGTAGCCTGAGAAACTAGGGGGTTGGAGCCTCCTTATAGTTGCAACTAGAAAACAAAGGAAGTTGGTGCTTCCAATGAATGTAATTCTTCAAGACATATAAGAAAAAACATTCCATGGTTTTTTCCCGATTTGGGTTCCCACGTAAAACACTGGTGTACTGTGTATGTGTGTGATTGTTCATTTCGTATTGCTCATTATTGGATAATAATTCTACATTGATATAACACTTGGATTATTTGAAGAAAAAGGATTATAATTATGTTACTCCTGATTCACCCCCCCTCTCAGTAATCCAACAAAAAATATATACATACACAATTATGGAAAATAAAACATGAGTTTTTCTTCTCTTTAATGCCACCTGTCATCCTCATTTGCATTGACTATAACTTATCCTTCCCAAATCAATTTTATGGGTTGATAGTTGGATTCTCCTCTAGAATATCCTTCCAACGACTACTTTCTTTCCCAATTCTGAGTCCTAAGAAAAAATTTATGGTTGTATGAATATTGCTAATTTGCCCCTTTTCATACTCTTCATTCTGGTGCAAATATTCTCAGACACCAACTTTTGTCACTTGTAGAAGTAAATATTCTAAGATATGAGGAAAATTTTGTATGAGGCATAGATAATATTTATGACTGGGAACTCATTCAAACTCTCACATTTTCATTCTAATACTCTGGTCAAAAACTATAGAAATATGGAAATGGCAACCTTGTCCTTTTTTAAACCTTTTTTCCAGACTGAAATTTTAGCAAACAAACTATCTTCCAAACTGTGCACTTCTAGAAACTTTTCACTAAAAAAAAATTATTTGGCTTGATGAGTGTACAAAAAGTCAAGTACATAAAATTTTCCATATTTTCCATATGGGAACAATTTTCCTTTTCTGAAAATCCCAAAAATCCCCAAAAAGTGGTCCGAAATAGTGGATTTTTCCATGTTTCAACATCCCCATCCCAAACCCCTTTTGATTTATTCAATTCCTTCCTAATTTATTTCCATGCCTTCTTTTCGGACCCTCTTCAGGAATTTCAGCTAAATCTGGACCTTTGCCAATGATCTGGACCTAAATCTTTAAGAAACATTAATTTGCATTTTCTGACAAATCTAAGCAGAAATGGGAAATGACCCTCTATAGCACTTATGTTTCCCTCCCTACTTCAAAAAAAAACCAGAAGTTTCATCTCATTCTAAGTTACTATGCTCATGTTATTTCCAAAATAATATTTTGTCTCTAGACTTCAGCTTTGCCTATGTGGCATCCTTGTTGTCGTGTCTAGTGATATGGCATTCTAAGTCAATGTGGCACCCTGACATGATTCTATGTCACCCTCCTATCCTGCCTCATCATCTTTTTCTCTATATTTCTCCTCTTTCTCTTACACTAACCTTAAGCATTAATAAAATATTAATATTTTACAGGCCCCACCGACCAATCTAGTACACATATGACCTAGGATGGGACAATGGTCTCACCCTAACTAACAAGCTCCACACGATGCACCTTTATTGGATGCGAGGATGGGAAAGTCCCATCCCACACCTTTACCTTCACGCACATGAATTTGCATGTCTCCTAGATCTGACAATAAAGATGGCATGAGATCAACGGTCGAAAGGCCATGTCGCATCTCGAACATGCATGGAAATTAGCATCCTTTTTGGGGCACGACGGTATTTTTCCTCGTTCTATGTGGCACAATCCTAATGGTGTCACATAGTACAAGGTCACAGGCTTAAAACCGCTTTCTTTCCATGTGACAATGTTTTATGGTTTTCCCATACCACCTCCTCATGCGGCTCCCATGTCACTTGCCATTGTTCTACTAACTTCCACCATGTAAATCCACATCAATTCTTTGACATCACTACCACGTGGCCTCCACTTCATATTGACGTTATGTACAATAAAATACCCAAAATTTCTGAAATTGCATAATTTCAAATTTTTTACCAGGATCACCATGGAACCCGAAATTAAGCTTGTTAATGGCCAATTTAGGTCTGGTGTGTATCGACTCGACCACTGCACCCAATCTTCGACACTCTTATGTCAAAGTTTCAACTAATTTTGATGTATAAATTGGGGTTTTTTCCCAATATCGCCCAATTCTTCATGGCTACACTATAATTTCCCTAAATTCGACCAATTACAGGCCCAACACATGCATATTTAGAGATTAAAAATTGGGGAATTTTAACCTGTGAACTTGGATTCACAAAAAATATAGACAATCTCCTCACTCTTTTTCCTGAAAGGAAAAAAAACTAACAACCACATTGTAAGCATTCTCTGATCTTTAACTCTGCTATTTTAGCTTATGTGTACTAAGTTTGGCCCATACAGGATCAATGTTTGAACCTGTCACTCTCATACCATTCGGTAATGGTCCAGAAGTTTAACCAGGGAACATTACTTGTGGGAAAGAACATAAAGTCAAACATTAATTTTTATAATTAATTCCTATAGCTTTACAGCTAAGAATTTAACATTTATTTAACTAAAAATATGATACCCGTAACTAATTTCGTCTACAACATTTTAAAAGAACATAATGCACACAGAAAATCACCAACAACAACCCATAAAAATCATTCCCATGCACAGGGTAAAACACAGCCATAAACGCATAAAAGAAACTCATAAAATAATTAAACACTTATCTTTAAAATGTTCATGCTACCAGCTACTTGGGAAGGACGTTCCACCCAACCATAGACCTGATGTTCCAAATCTCAACAAAAAGTCACCCCACGAATTGGGGCTAGGAAACCACAAGAGAAGGGTGCCTCTCACAGTCCACTCATAGCTCTAAATCCACAACCCATTGGTCTTCTCATGCAACTATCATGAATTTCCTCCACCTCTCTTCCTCTTGACCTGCCCAACCCAAGGAATGTATCTCTTCACTGCTCTAATTCCCTCGGGTGTCCCATTCATTTATCAGCATCTCTCTCGCATAGGTAACCAAGAATATCTCTGTTGGGAACTCAAGGAAACTCATTTCCAAGAAATATATCAGTAAAAACAACAACAACACTTGTTGTTACAGTGAAACTCACCCAGGAGTACAGTCTTCAGGCCTAACAACTCTTATCTTCAATTTTCAGCTCCAATATGCTCCAAAAACGCTCCATCATGCTCCATAATTCACCCAGCCTTCTTAGTTTATCTCCCATGCTCTCTTTCCTTTCTCTCTCCTTGTTGTTCATGCAAAACCTGAATGTGAAAAACTCTTATTCTCTCCCAATAAGAATTTCCTCTATTTTCCCAACATGGTTGACTTCTCACCTTACCCGATGTTGATTGTACAATAGCCCCATGCTTCTAATAACTATGGATGTCACTTCTACACCCACCCCTGACAAATATTTAATGATTGATCTCTCATACACTCAAAGAGAAGATATAAGTTATCCCCAATTGTAATAAATTTCATAAATCTAGGTTTAATTAATATCCATAATTAATTTCCTCCTTAAATCACTCTTATACACTCCTAGACATTCCTCTCTTGTGGATAAATCATCCCCCATATTTGTCCATATTCCTAGTCGTTGGTATCACATTATATTAATTAAAACCAGCAATACACTTTGCATATTACATCACTTGGCCATAGCCATATTCATATCTATATTATGCATAAATTAAAAAGAGGATTCTAGTCAGGGTGTTACACAATGAACCCATTATGTTCAACCATTCAATTTTGGGGAATTATTCTTATGATTCATTTTTTGGGAATCACACAGTTGAGATTTCGTCTTATGTGGAATAAAACACACAATATGAAATCCTTCATTGCACTTATATTTTTGAGTTTCACTTTAACATAGTAGATAGCATTAAAGCTAATCATGATGTACAAACTAACATAGTATCTAGAGACATATTAGAAGTGTTTGATAATATTACTAACCCCACTAATTCAGAAAATGAAGCAAAACCAAAGTCCATAATTAAACCCAAAGGATAACCTGACATGTGGACTTTATTTTTTGATGGATCCAAGTCTCTTGAAGGTGCAGGCGTTGGTTGCACACTAAAGGACCCTACTAGCAAGAAAACATCGGTTGCATGTAGAATTGAGTTCCAATGTACAAACAACAATGTAGAATAGGAATCCCTTCTCCAGGGATTAAGAAAAGAAATAGATTTGGGAGCAAAGAAGATCAAGCTATTTGGTGACTTCGAGATTGTAATAAGATAGGTAAGAAACAACATACATTTTATTTCAATTCATCTCAATAATTACCAGCACGGGGTATGGGAATTGATTAAATTATTTGATGCTTTTAACATTATTTTGATTCCTCATTCTTTAAACTATGATGAAGAATTGCTATCCAATGTAGCATCTAGATTAATTCCATTAGAATGGACATTTCATGATACTTTTTGTGGAATTATTGTACATGCCTTCGATTCCTAATAATGTGACCAATTGGAGAGTCTCTGATGATGACCAACAAATTATAAGCTTCCTACACCTCGAGGCTAATTTCAAAGCTTATATAATAGATGAAGGCCAACACGATCAAATTATGGATATCGATGTTCCTGACTCAGCATTTCAAACAAAGTAAAGTAAAAATAACATTATTAATAATATCCCCGAGAATGTTGTGAGCCTGGTGAAATTATATGACCTTCAAGACAAATTAAAAAAAAAACTGAAAAAACAACAATTCAGCAATGCAGTTTGAAGTTATATATCTGGGAACAAATAGTGTACCTCAAAACATAAACCTTGGAAAAAAATGTTCCCTTGTTGAAAGGCAAGCCTTCATAAAGTTATTCAAAGAATACAAAGATATATTTGCTTGGACCTATGACGAACTCAAAACCTATGTCACAAAGATTGTCCAACATACCATCCCAATGAAGCCTCAAACAAATCCTTTCTAACAAAAGTTGAGGAAAATGCACCCAAACTTGGAGCCTCAAGTAAAAGCATAATTAAACAAGCTATTGGCTGCAAAAATAATATTCCTAGTCAGGCACACTCAATATATTTCCAATTTAGTGCAGGTGAGGAAGAATAATGGAGACATAAGGCTTTGTGTTGATTTCACAAATCTGAATAAGGCCTCTAAAAAAGTTAATTATCCTGTGCCACCCATGGAACAGATCCTCCAATGTGTCTCAGGTTATGAAATGATCTCATTTTTGGATGGCTTCTCAAGTTACAATCAAGTCTCGGTTTCCCATGATGACCAAATCAAGACTACATTTCGAACAAAATGGGGAACTTATGATTATAGGAAAATGCCTTTTCGATTAATAAATGTTGGGGAAACCTTCCAAAGAGCTATGGACATAGCTTCCAGAGGAATGATTGGTGATTGTGTAGTGGTATACTTGGATGATGTTACAATCTTATATAAAGAAAGAAAGGATCATGTAACTCACTTAAGGAGGATATTTAACAGATGTAGAAGATATGGCATATCATTGAACCCAAAAACAAAGTGTTGCAGTTGATGAAGGAAGACTCTTAGGATACATTGTATCCAAACAAGGGAATATTATTGAGCCAGAGAGAATTGAAGCCATCTCAAAATATCTCCTCCCCATAACAAGAAATATATGCAATCATTCCTTGGAAAGATTAATTTTGTAAGGAGATTTGTCCCAAGATTTGTTCAAAATTTTCAAACCCCTCTAAGACATGATAAAGAAGAATGCAGAGTTTAATTGGGGTTCCAAGGAAAATGAATCTTCTGAAAAAATCAAAGCAGAGATAGAACATCCTCTTGCACTGATGAGTCTAGACTTCAACAAAGATTTCATTATCTATACCTTTTCTTATGATATTGCATTTTCTTATGATATTGCATTTGTTTATGATATTTCATTTGCAACACCAAGAAATAATCAGTAGATTATTTAACAAGCCATCTATGAGAAATAAAGACTTTAAAAAATGTGATCCAATTCTTAAATGGGATAAATCCAATGAAGCAAAAGGAAAACATACCAAGTTTCAAAAATTTTGGCTAGGCCCATATCAAATCCATTAGAAAATTGGCTCGGGGACTTTTAAACTCGGGACATTGGAGGGATACGTGGAGGAGATCTTTGTCAATGGAAAAATGATCAAATAATACTTCTCTTAATCACCTCAGGTGATGTAGTATTGTACATAATAGGTTTCCTTTCCCTTGATTTTAGTAAATCTTATATAATAATGTTCTCCCACCTCTCTTTCTATTCTCAATTTTCTTTATTTCACTACTTTTGCAATAAAGCCTTTTCTCACCTGTCATTTCACTCATGCAAAAAATATTTCTTGTTGGAGATTGTGTTACAGAACAAATACTCATCTTATTTCTGAATAAATTTCTGGGTGCTCAATCAATGAGAAATATTCCTTTCATTTTATTTGAAAACATCATAACATAACATATGGTCACACTCAATGGGAAAGATTCATGATGCTCTGCTTTGGAGAAAACTCTAGATTATGAATGAAGCAACTACATATAATTTAATTTACAAATTGTTTGTTATCTATGTGACCAATCTCAAATTCAGCTCATGGTCCCACAATATAAAGAACATATGATAGCTTTAGATGTCTTCTAGATAATATCTGTGAGACTTCCCCTTCTATACATAGATATAAAAGATTATCATAAATATTCTTGGGAAAAGACCCATGAGGAAAAAATATTGACTAAGACCAGCATATCAAAGAAACTCTTGTATCACCCTGCTTCCTAGACACCCATAAAGTGTAAACGCTACATATGTTACAAATTTTAAGGGTGAAATTTAAATCTTAAGCAGCAAGGAAGTTTAAAGCACCAATTACTGTGTGGGAAGTACAAGTAAACCCATAGAGGTTATATATGTTCACTGAAAGAGGGTATATGCTTGTATGATACTGAGGAAACTTCGTCAGGGCTATGGACACTCACTATCAAGGAAGCAATGTCAAAAAACGAAGAGACGAGGAACACACATCAGTCTATAAACAACCAAGAAAACAACTCTATGGAATCCATCTTCTCCCTTATTTATGAATTAAGTTAACTAAATCCCATCCCATATTGTCTCACGGAAATTATTTCGAGGATCAGCCAAGTTGTATCACCTTCTCATTTTTCAGAAAGATATGGTGATGAGGGTTCCACGATACAGAGGGAACTGTAAAAATTTTGGAATGTATGAAGATCGAATGTATATAATCTGGGGTATATCTGAAGTAGATATAATTGGTTCTCCCAGCACCATTTTTTGTGACATTCATGACAACCCACTAAAATTATTGAGTTTAGAGGATTTTAGTGGGCACCCACCTAATAAAATTTTAGCAAGGTACTTATCACTCTTATCATAACTAGTTATTCATTCATAAGACTACCTTTTGTACATAATCTCTGAAGTGGTCTAAGGCAATAGTGACCAACAGAAGGTCCTTCAGTTTACATTGATAATTTCTTCCCCTCCATATCCAATTGAATCCTTAAGCCCCTTTTCAAGAATCCCCTATGTAGTAATGCGCTCAGTTCTCGACCTGTATGACCCTTGTTTAATAATGATTGTGCCTTCGTCGCTAGAGTCACATTATTTATATCTCCTAACCACTTCTTCAGATGAAAATTTTGTCTCAACAATATCGTCGAGAGTTGATATCGTAGGGGCAGTGCACTTAGCGGAAATGATTTTCTTGACCACTTCTCCTGAATACAATGCCCGGTTTGAAGCAAGGGACATATTTATTTTCCAATCATCCCCCATTTCGTGCACACAAGTCAAGAGGATACTAGCCTTCAAATTCTTAGTACATCAATTGTTATAAACATGTAGAGGTGGACCCCTCACTCTATANNTGTTATTCATCCCTTCTCGCCGTCGGGATGAATAACAGGCACTTTCTCCATTTCTATTCATTCCCCCTCTCGATAAATATTCTCACAACAACCGCATACACAAGCTACAACAGGGCATCTACTTTGTGCATATGTGTTAGAAGGATATTATCCCTTCAAGATTTGAAGAACCAATAACCGTATAACATTGAAGGTGGGCCCCTAACAAAATTTCACTCTAAACCAATCAAAACAAATATTTATTACATATTATACATGCTACATGGCCCCATTTCATTGGCACAACTTTTTGAGGCATACCTATTCATCTTCGAAGAATGCGACAAGGATTTCATCTTTTTTATCCGCAAGACTATCCCCGATGACACTACCCAAGTTGTATCATTGAGAATCCACCTCGTGAGTACATGTTTGTCATCTCCTTCATATGATATATTTTGTTAAGCCCTAATATTGGCTCATTACCCCTTAATTGGGGCATATTATATTAGTAATGTTACTTTATTTATGTCGGCTGTAGGCCGTTAGTTGTAATTATACCTCCTAGTCTCCTATATATACCAAGGAGACATTTTCATTTTGAATCATCTTGTACTTGAACATTTAAGTGGGGTAAAAGGAGGTTGCCCCCTCAAAGAGGCTTATTATCTGAAATTATCTCGGTTTCAAGGCGTTGAGTACTTTTCCTGAGGTTTTTCTATGCTATATTGATGTTTGGTTCTTAACATATTTCCTCATCTCGATCAATCCTTCCGATGATGATATCATAACCCTGCAAGTTTGATCCTCCACATGACCTTTCGACATACAATGACTCTTTCAAACTAGTAAATTAAATTCATTGGTGAGATAGTAGTTAACATGGGCTATACAAATAAACTAACACATGGAGACCTTATCAATTGAATGGGTGACCTACTTCACTTATCACATTTCTCGAGGGTAAACAAATGTTTTAACAGTAATCATCGTCGGGAGAGTTCCCCCCTCCGAATAATTTGTGCCAGTTCTACTGATATAATTTTTCAACAACGACATCAAAGCACACTTTCAATTCTATCTCCCAATGTGGTTCTCTATCATATGATAAATCCTCTCAATTAGAAAAGTCAAGTCCATCAACAAAATCATGAGCCCTGGGATGTGTAAGAGAAAATTTATGCATAAGGTTTTTATTAACCGAATACATTACCTGACCCCCCTTTTCGACACATCTTTCAAAGAATAAACAAATATTTTAGAAAAGTATTATCATCAAATAATCATGAATCCTTTGCATGTTTCAAAAGGATTCTCCCAATCAATCATTCTGACAACGACACGATCGGAGAAACTTTCCAAAATATACCTTATGCCTCTGACGAAACGCCAATGGTAAAGAGCATAAATATTCCTTGAAAGAATCAATGGAGGTCATATGAGTCTAACAAGGCAAGTGTTGTAACACGCTAAGCATTTATTACACAGGGTTTAGAGGAAAATGTGAAATATAACACTTTTGTTAAGACATAATTGGCATACTATTAAACCTTAGAAACCTCTAAAAGTGTAAGTGATCATACTGTGGTAGGTGGATAAACTCAAATTTCTCCAAAGTTTCAAGTAGACAAGTATGTATGATGTATGTTTTGAAATTAATGTTTTTTGTAACCAGTTAGAAAGTGACTAATTTTGGTATTTTGTGTAACAATAGATACATGAAAAAAACATTCCCACGCACATACCAGGAGAGAAAACAATCTAGCAGTTGTTGGTCATGCACCTATCATCATCCTAGACTCTATAATAGTTGTAGACACCAATTTCTGCGAATAGAGATAGCACTCCCCAAGGTACCACAAAATCTATCATATTTTCCAGAATGAATATTATCCATCTAACGATAAAGACATAGATGAATATCAAAATATTGGAAGAAGACATATTCACACTCTAATAGCTCTACCTATGCTCTTCCCTTACAATGAAGTTGTGCAATTGTGCTTTACCCACCTCCAGAGAGAGACTACCACCATATTCAATGAATCCAAAGCCCTGATCGCCTCCTTGAGTCCCGAAGACATCATAATAAGGTATAAAATCCTTGAACCTAAAATATCATTGAATGAATCCTTTCTAGAGAAGTTTGGGGTGGATAATAAAGACTTCGAAGATATAATGGAATATTGGTACATTGGCGAGGTAAGACAAGTTAAAGAGGGAGAAAGTTACATCCCGACACAATACCTGAAGAGACCATACAAGATGCTCAATACAATGATCTACAAGTTATACGGTGAAGAAACCAACATGCAGCGTAGGATTGAATGGTTTCCAATGGTGTATAAGGTGGTGAAGACCATAAAAGTGTTCAATTGGGCAACTCTCCTAGCCTACAACATTTTTAACATAGCCAAAGAAGCTCCATGTATGAAAAACCCTGGTTTTTATATGTCAGCATATCTAATTTATGTAATCTGATCTACACATTGTTTCCCTACTTTTAAATGGAGTTGGACTCCAAGTCACCCTCCAATCCATATATATTGTTCGAAATTATGGGACATAAATTATAAATATTTTTTTTAAGTATCTGTGACTATTTCCTAGCCACTTTGTACAAGGTGATATTTGGGATGTACCCACACAGTATATCTCAAGGGGCCATCACAACCCTAAAAGAGATAGGGGACTAGTATGTGAAAAAATATTATACCTATATCAAGGTATATGGAAGTATTAGGTTGCCACATTTATTACCCAAGTATGTTCTCGACAAGCTGCTAGCCAGAGAAATTGCATACCAAATAATGGAGAAAGGGATTAAAACCTATCTATCAGAGAAGAACATGACATACTGCCAAATTCCCCACTACCTATAGGAAGATATACTATGTTGAACAAACCACGTGCAGAGAAGGTATTTGAATCCCTAAAGAAGATATATATGTTCACATGGAGCCTCAAAGGGAATGATCCACGCAATATAGTGCATGACCATTTAAAATTGTTCAAGCTCACACCCAATCATTCATGAAGTGAACTTCGCAGAGGACCTCTTCAAAGGGGCTTTATTTTTTGAAGAAGTATTAGAAAGGATGAAGAGTGAATCAACCAAGGAAAATATCCAAAACGAATAAGATAAAGAGAGGGATGCAATGAAAGAATAATTCAAAATGTTACTGGAAAAGGAAAAGGAGAATATAGGGGATAAAGAAAGAGAACAAGCACAGAAATTGGAGGGTAGAGAAAAGAGAGCCAGAAATTGGAGGGTAGAGAAAAGAAGCATGTTGAGAAAGATACAAATAAAGATAAGGATCAACTTTGTGAGAAGGATGTTGAAGGAAAGGAAAAGAAATTTGAGATAGAAACTAAAGACAAATAGAACGTTTATCTGGAAAAGAAGAAAAATGAATATGAAGAGAGACTAATACTAGCAGCTGGAGCTAAAGAGAAAAGGAAGAAAGAAGAAGAGGAGAAATAGGGTACAACTGAATCATAGGGTAAATAAGGAGAAAATACGAAAATGGAAAAGAACAAAGAACATGATAAATTGGATAGAGTTATGGAAATCCCCAACGCTAGCATAGTTATATTCCCTATTGAGGAATGCACTCCTCTAGCATCTATACCTGGAAATATTTCTTACACATCTCAAGAACTAGGGCTTGATGAAGTTGTAGTAGTTGTAGGATATTATTATTACATCCATAAAACTAGGACCATTGAGAGTAGAATAAACAAAAGGAAGAGGGGAGAATCTGCATCCAAGAAGGAATCTTCTCATAGGAACATCATACGAAAGGCAGACATAGACCCAAAGGAGAATGCAATACATATTGTATCAGCTCTAAATGCATTTGCGGGTGCAAATGTCATGTTGGTATATGATATAAAAGAAGCACTAGACATATCTAGAGCCAGGGTAGCTAAGATTGAAGCATCTATGAACACCATCATATAAAACTTAATTGATCTAAATTCAAAAAGGAGACTAGTACAGCCAAAAAACTACATAAAGGGAAACTACAAAAAGAATTACATTTCTAGAAAGATAAATTAGATGTTGAGTATAATAGAATGTATAGTGTAAATTAGACATTACATCAGGAAGATATAGAATCCCTCGAGCTTAAACATTCAGAAAAAATGGACCAACTCAAGACCACACATGCACAAGAGATGACAAGGTTTCAAGAAGAACACTTGGAGCTAATCATATACAATGAGAAGCTAGAAGACATGGTTCAAAAGTTGCAATATGATAATCAACTCTTGGAGAAGACTATTGAAGAAATACAAAAGGGAGATACCTTCCTAGAAATAGTCTAAGAAGAAGCTAAGGATACCGATTAAGAACTAAGAAGTGTACACAAGGAGTGATTTTGTTCATCGAATGAAATCCATAAAAACAAGGGATACCAACTCAAGATAGGTATGCTGATAGAAAACATAAAGGACAAGTTCCAAAAGGCTCAAAATTTCTATGAATAAACCAGAGACTAGAAAGATGTGTATGATAGTCCACCTAGTACCCTTCCAGTCTACACAGACAAGCAGAAGATCAAATATCAAGTACTCTTATATACTTGGAAGCCCATTGTAAATGATATTAAAAGTACTCAAGAGGCAGTCAGCAAAACATGAAAAATACTATGGAGAGTCTCTAATAGCATACTGGAAGAATTTGGAATGGATATAATGGCATATTTGGAAGAAGAAACCCAATAAAAATCAAGGATAAAGGATGTGGAAACTAGGAGAGACGTTAATAGGAAAACGATTGAAGAAACTAGTGAGGTAAACAAAGGAATCTTAGAGGAAAATATCAAAAATCCAATCAATTTAATCTCACTAACCAAAGGCTTCATTCATAAGACAAAGCAGAATCTGAAGATGGATTTGACAACCCGGATCTATGACAGTGAGATAGACCTTGAAAATATGCAGATGAGTAGAATGGATGCAATCTTGAAGGAATATAAACTTTGGAAGGAATATAGAGACAATATGCAGTAGCTAAAGACCTCATAATTATTGTATTTTTTAATGAATTATATTCATTTTGATCATATAAAATTGTGTAAATTCCCGGTTTAGAATGTGAAACAAAGTCTTGTAACTATCATATGACATGGTGACAGTTACAGAATGTGAACAACCTCTTCTTATTTTATGAAAGAGAGTGTTACAAAAAAGGAGGGACTTTCTCCCTTTGTAAATGAGAGATAGTACTTTTACTTCGGAATTAATAAAAAGAAAGAGGCATTCAAGAAATATATGGTTGTGGTGAATGTATATGAGACTCTTCTTGATGCATTTGTCTTCTACATGAGTATTACATAAATTTGGTGTATGAATTATTTCTTCATTTTCTTCTCAATGGTCATGTTGTCATATGTTTCCTTATGAATACAGTTGTGATGTTATGAACACATATTGTAACTAATTTTGAATTTATCTATAACATTGTTGTTTTAAATTTATCATTTGGATCCAAAGATTTTTCTAACCCTAATGGTATAATCTTTCATTGTATTCAATTTTAATTAGCTTGCTTCTAATCAGGATATATTAAAATATCTTAGAATTACATCTAGAATAGAGATATACAACATTAGTTAATTTAGTCTTAGATTTTTAATTCATCCGAGAACATTCTGTTCTCAGATTCATATTTAGATAATAATTTAGAAGTGGCAACCAGACCCACATACTGGTCGAAAACACCATCACAAACTAGAGTAGTTCTAATTGGGACCTTCCATCGGGAGTTCTCCCTTACCTTCTTGACCGACCAGTCTAGGCATGTCAACACTACCTCTTAATCCATTTCTTATTTAGGATTATTATTATCTTCTTCTTTTTTGGAGGGGGGGTGATTTATTATGGCCTAGAGTTAAAGGAATGCCCATGATCATGATAGATAAATCTACATACACTGAAAAAATACATTCTAGGAATGGAAATAACTACATGGAGAGAATTCTACCCATATCAGGCTACACAGTCATCCAAAAACCCTTTATTCCATGTAGAGAAAATAAAAAAGGTATTTTATATGTCCAAGGTCCCCTTCCAAGCACATCCATCACATGGGCCATATCAATAAATTGAACAAGGAAAAATCCTTTGTTTAGGTAATTGAAGGTATAAATACAATACCACCCATGTGTCTTTCAAACCCTCTTGGTCAAATTTCTTACAACAGTGTAAGGTGGGGCACTACCCATGAAATATCCAATTAGGGTTTTCTCCCTAAAATCATTAAAACCATTATCAAATTCATTACGATATAATATCATTAGTTTTAATACCAAAGTTACCTTGTGATATATTTTTGGAACAAATTTCTAGGGTGCCTTTGGAGGTACCATCATTATTACCTGTTGTGGCCACAACAACCCCCCTTTACATTTGCTCTAACAAGCAAAAGGAAAGGCCCCTCCTACTAAACTTTGAACACTAATGCCTAATCCTCTACTACTATGATCCTAATGTTTATTATTCATATACTTTGAGGGAGTTGGGGGTTTGATCTGTATTTATGATTGTATTTATGGAGGTTTCTTAATCCTTGTGATCTTATGTTTCTTGTCTTATGATGCTTCATTGACATTTGTATGATGAAATTGACAAGTTATGTTTGGGACCTTGTGCGTATTTTGAAGTACTTGATGATCCTATATGGTTGTAGAGATTGATGTTCTATTGTATGCCTTGAATGAATTTTATCTTGGGGATTTTTAAATGAATGAATTAAATGAAGAACATATTGTCATTTTACATTCTCTTGCTTGCATGGTGTGCCTAATGCCTTCATCTTTATGCTCTTATATATTGATCATATTATTTGTGTTCACTCTTAATTTGAATCACAATATCACTAATCCTTCTTTTTAGTTTGATACTTGACATATGCATTTTTTAGGAAACTTATCTACAACCACCCATGAATATCTTTGAACAAGCCCAACACTCATTCATAAGTTTGATTAAAGGCAGGGAATGTAATGTTTATGGTATAATGGAAAGTGTCTTCTTAATCACATAATTGATCTCATATTTTATATGGTTGCAAGAGAAAGTTCGTAGGGCCACTTCATTTACATGGTCGCTCCATTCTTGAAATGCATGTGGGGGAATCCCTTGATCTTCTTTCTCTTGCCTAGACCTTTCTCTATTGGGATCTTGTTTATCGTTTAAAACCAATAGTCATCATTATGGACTAAGCCTTATCTTTCCCAAACGTCGGTCGGTTTTGTTCCCATCACCTTTGTATTGATGAATTCGTGACCTTGATCCTTATCTGGAACCCTGGCTCATGTGTAACTTGACCTCATTTTTCTAATTTTTATTTTATTACTATTTTCGTACATAATTTTTATATTTTTATTTTATTTATTTCTTCTTTTTGTTTTTATTTTACTTTTGTTTATTATTTTTGTATTTATTTATTTCCATTTCAATCTTACTTTTTCAAAACCACATGGTTTGATTGTACATGATAATTTCCCATGGTTTGTTATTCCCCATGTTTTCCCCCAAATTTACTGTAGATATTTATTTTTACATGGGGCAAATAAAGTTCACTTTAAAAATATTTTTACATAGTTAAACTATTTGTTACATGGGTTTTTTTTGCATAAACCTAATGTATAATATGTACATCCTCATTTTTCTCATGTCTCCTGGTACTTGGTAGAATTAAAAAAAAAAATCATATATATATCTTTATATATATATATATATATATATATATATTCATTTCTTTATTTTGTTTTGATTTTCATTTCATTTTAATGTTGTTTTCCCTTTCTAATCACCTAAGTCTGTTTTTGGTTTTCATTTTCATTTTAATGTTGTTTTCCCTTTCTAATCACCTAAGTCTTAGGTTATACATATTCATTTTATTTTTCTCGTTTGATTTTAGTAACATATTGATTTTAATTTAACTTTTTACATTTTTCCCTACTCATTAAAATTCAACATAATATCTCATGAGACATATACCCAAGTTTCTTCCCATTGGTCCTCACCTTCATATTAAATTCCATAGAGAATTACCATTAAGACACACCTCCTAGCTTCATGGAATATCTAACTCCCCTCCCAAATATTTTGAAAAGACATTACTAATTATGCTATAACAAGTCTTAGGCTTCAAGCTAATTTTAATATTTATCCTTGTAAATATTTGGTAAACATCCATTGAAATTACTCATTGAAATTTTTATCTCGAATGCCTTTAGAGCCTTAGAAAATTATAATAATTTTTTGGACCTCAAGCTTAACCATCAAGAAGTTCAATTGGAATGGTTCCATCAAACTCATCTCATCAGAGTGATTTGTACTCCCTAATTCACCTTCTTCAACCATCGGACTCTGAGGGAAATCCATTGGAGCTCACACAACACTCCTTAACTTACCATTCCAACCCATCACAGTCTGAGAGTTGTCGTAGTGCTAGGAGGGGATTCCAATGACAGTCCGAGAATAAATTAGTGCATGAATATCATTTGTTTTATGACAGTGAAAAACAACATATTGAATAAGATGATCTCCAACATTAGATTCATACTCATCAAAAACGAGCTCATTGTTGCACAGGTCAATGAATGTTGATGTGAAATTCTGGTTTTTTTTTTCATTTTCTATTGTTGTTATATAAATAAGCTCAACACTGCCTCTTTCACTACCTTCCAAAATCTCAGATTCAAAGTTTTCAAATAGAGGTTGATTTTTTCTCAAGTCAATGGAGGGTAATATGAAATTTTTCTCTTATCCATTTCCGTATTCACCATATACAGGTTGACTATAAAAAAAAATTGAATTTTGAAATTCACAAAATTTTGTTTCATGATGCTCTTCAAAGTAAGAACGCAAAAGAACAACCTAGTCTTTTGGAAAAAAAAAATCAGTATGATAACAACTTCTAGAACCATCCAATAAATTTGTTGTCATATTATCCATGACACTATCATCAACAACATCTTGAAAAAATTATCCTTGAAAAGATGAATGAGAGAAAGTTTCATGAATTATCAAATCTTCTTCATCGTGATAGGATGGAGACTTTTGATTGATTTCAATTGACAATTATAAAAAAAATGTTCACCAGAAATATAATCTTCAAGAATTTCTTCACTAAAATACTAGCCTTCAAAAATATTTCTAGCATCAAATTCATCATCAAGAGATCCATTCAAATGGTCGTCAAAATTTTTAAGAGCATATGAGAACATTCCAAAATATCTTCATTTATCTCATTACTAAAGCCCTCCTGAATTTTTTTCCTAAGAGATTTAAATTGCTCACAACAATCATTCAAGAGGAACTCGACAGGATAAATCCTCTTACAATATGAATGAAAAGAAGCATGGAAATCCTTTCATGATGAAATATTGGAAACATAAAGAGATCAATACCATTGTCTCGCCTCTCCTTCCGAGGAGTGCATAAACATTTTTAGTAATACATCTTCATGATGAATATCAAGTTGTCCCATGTATTGATGAAAATCAATCAAGTGTTGTGCAGGATGATCATGATCATCTCCTCTGAACCTGAAAAGGTAGTCTCCCCATTCATGTAAAGTAGGCACAACATTTGGAAAACCATGAATACTGAAGAAATCAAATGGAACAAACCTACGAGCCAAAATGGCTTCCATGGCCTTCGACATCTTGGATCAGTGGATTTGTCAATGAATTATTCCTTCATGGAGTCGCCAGGTGAATGATACAGTCAGAAAAAGTGTCTGACTCATGTTCACCATCAAGAGCTAGAATTGATCGTTGTCATTCTCCCAGGGATAAATTCTTTGTTCCTTCGTCCCAGGAAATGGCGCCAAAGTCCCTAAAGTTTCACTTCACTGTGAGAGGGAAATCTAGGGCATCAAAAAGTTATTGCAATGGTTTTGTAGATAAATATTTAAAATTTGTTTTAACTGGTCTGAAGGTTGGGGTCAATGATAATGTATGAAATCAATTCACAAAGGAAAAAGAAAATCCATATCTTAATGACTTAGTAAATCGTAGCCAATTCAATAATTAGATGGAAAAGGAATATGAAAGAGAAAGAAGTATGTAAGCTTTCAATTTTTCCACTCACATATGAAACTCTTAATCCCAAATACCATTCAAGATAAAAGAGACATCTACTTGAAAAACAATCTGATTATGAACAAGAAAACAGTAGAATTTTCGCTGACTTACTCACAAACAGAAAACAATAAAATGCTTAGCACAATATTAACATGCATTCAAGTAAGAAAAAGATAGAAATATAAACAAGAATATAAATCTTACCATCAAAAATCCTTTTCCATTTAGTATCAAGATGAAATAGTTCTTTGTTTTACAATGTCTTCTCAAAACTGGCTAATGGTTCCCAGTCCATCCCCATAACTTCTCCTTCTACAGAATTTATATAGAAAGAGCACATAATTATCAAGATCCAAAAGAAATGGATCAAAAAACCTCCACATCCATATTTAGTTTTATTTTTCAAATAATCAAGGAGGATATCATATATGACCTGCAAGTCGAATTGATGAGGTGGCTTATCAACTGTTGTCCATGAGATTTTTTAGGAAAATAAATCTGGCAAATTCCTGAAAAATAGGGTCCAAAAATCTCTTTGTATCTCCAAAAATGTGATAGATATGTAAAAAAAGAGAGAGGATTTTGTGAAGGGGCCCCTTTTAAACAAAAATTTCTTTGGGTTTCCAAAAATTCATCTCCAATTTCTTTTAAACCTCGCCAACAATTGGTCACTAAAACAAGAAATCATTTATTGTGAAATCTCTGAAAAATAGGCCTCAAATATATATTTGAACCTCCTAAAATGTTCTAGTTGTGTAAACACCAAGAGATGTTTTTGTGAAGGGGCCCGTTCCCAACAAAAACTTATTTTGGTTTCAAATAATTCATCTCCATCGTTTCATAAACTGCTCTCTAAGATTAGGACTAAAACAGGAAAAAAAACAGAGTATTGTTTGTATTTGATTTTTGTCTTTCTTCTTTGATATTTTCTTTGTATTTTCATTTTTCTTTATCTTGTTGCAACAATTGCATCCATCATGTTAAAATCCATGTGTGTCTGTACTCTTGTTTGAATGGGAGAAGGAGGTAGAAGATATGATGTAGAAGGAAAGAATAGTCTCTTGAGCAGGAGGACTTATGTACTCCAATGGCATCATCAAATCCTCTAATAGATTTCCAAAGGAATCAAACCATCTCAGAAATTAATAATTGTTTCTCGCTATCCTTGGTACCAAAATTGACAATTGGCATTGTAGATATTAATTTTCCCCTGAAATTCTTAATCTAATCAAGATTGTTGGAACAATAGCCATTAACTTTGCATATGCTTCAGTCTCATTACCTCTTGTAGCATATATGCTTTCAATATATGTTTGCATCACAATTCTCTCTTCTTCGTTCTAAGAAGTCTTTTGTTGGAGATTCATGAACTAAACATGCCTGATCAATTCATGCTCTTTACTCCTTGGTAGTCTCAGTTGATGGGATAAATAAAGAGTCATAAAGGAATCTATAATTTATGTAATGGCTCCATTTGCAACATATATACGTCAATCCTTTGTTCTTAGCACCGCATGATCACTACCTTTAAATGGTTGCTCAAGAAGAATGACTAAAAAATACGAACAATCTGGCTCACTTTCAATTTATGGGGTTAATCATTTTCAATGCTTCTACTATGAGCAAGGTATTTGTTTGCAATTACATCTTTAAATCAGTTGAAAAAGGATCTTAGTAAAAACTTCCAATTCTTGCAAATATAACATATACTAAAGGTGAATTTGATATAGGGTTGGAGTTGATATGTGAGTATAATTTCATGATATTATGTAAACCTACAAAAGGAATGATGAAGGCGCATAACCCGATTTCTGCAAATGAATATCTTATCACATCCATGACCTGATATTGATCAGTAGTGATAGTATCTTCTTAGGAAAAGATCCCGGGCACGATCTGTCACGTTCTCATGAAGTTGGCACATGCAGAATAATGAATACCCTGGCACTATAAGAATAGTGTTACTCTTGTAGTTACTTTTTCCTTTTAATTTAAATTCAAATTTGAAAGTGGGAAAGGACTTATGATTTGATGGAGAGCTCTAAAAATTGTCTAATCCTATACTTAATCACACAAATGTATGTTAAAAACACCAAAAAAAAGATAATGCAAGCACAATTTTAAAACTGCATGGGAAGAAAACATAATGTAAAGGAATGCTAGGAAAGGATAGGGTAGGGAAAAGAATCTTTCAACAGTCATTGCAAAATCAAGGACTAACACAAGCCATCATTAGAGTTTGGAGCCATAATAATTCTATCTCATCGGAGTGGGAAGTTTACGTAACTTCACCACTCCAACTACCCATCACCTCGAGAAGGTTATTTAACACATATTTTTATATTTTTTATAATTGCACGAGGGTGGCGGATTAATTTCTTATTTTTATTATTAATATTTTTATCTTCATGTGGATTTGGGGGTGATTCTATTAAGTTTTATTTATTAAATTTATCTTTAATGTAATTAAATTAATTATTTTATTTTTATTTTATTTTATTTTCTTATTTTAACTACGATTATTGGCCAAAATTACAATACAATCTCGAGGTCCTATGCCTTCTCTAGGTTCTTATACAAATTAGCTAAAGGGGATAAAAAAAATTAAAACATTCAGTTTTGGATTTCCTTATGCATGTGAGATTTTTATTTTCAAGTTAAATATCAACGACCCAAATTCACCCACAACCATATCAATGGTTGATGAGTGTTGATTTTTAAACAGACATATCTTGAGCTACAGGTGTCAAAATCAGGCCCATGATGCCTCGTTGGAAAGGTTTCAAGCCAAAGAATGCATTGGTAAAGGTATTTAGGTCAGAATACTAATGGAAAACCTCATAAATCATAGAAAACAAGAGGTCATGAATTTGTAGGGAAATTTGACTATGCAAACTTCAGGCAGCCATAACTCATGATCCAGGAAGCCAAATCAAGAAAGAGAGAACTCGTTGGAAATATAATGGGGAGAAGAAAATATTAGAAGAAGAATTTTAACTAGAACAACAATAGAAATGCCCAAAAACTTTAGGAGAAAATGGGGCATGAATTTAATTGGAGATGGACCGTGAACTGTTCCAAAATGTGTATCTCAAGTTTTGGGTGGTCAAATCAAGCGAGAGATAGATTGTTGGAAAATTGGAACAGTGAAAAAGATTTTAGTAAGTACTTTTTACCATATTGATCACTGAAATGCTCAAAAAATTCAAAGAACAGAAGCGGACGTAGTTGGGAAGAATTGAAGATATTTCGAATAATGGCGACTCGTAGAATTCATACAATGTGAATATGAAAAATTAAAAAATATTATTAACTTTTATCCGTTGTGAAATGTATTTGTTAATAAATATGTAAGAGAAATTCAAACTTTAAGATAAAAAAAAAACAAAGGGAGGGGAAATGAAAAGTTGTAACCTAAAGAAATGAACAATTATGGAAAATGAAGAGTCTCTCTTATTTTATAAAAGAGAATTCATTGTATGAAGGGAGGGAATTTTTCCCATTGTAGCTTCATATGATACTCTTATCTCTTATTTAATAAAGAGCAGAAGTTATTTTGGGATCACAAATGTTTCGCGACTGTATATTGGACTCTTCTTCATGTGTTGTTTTTTCATGAGTTTCTTGAATAATTTTTATATGAACTATTTTTGTACATGTTATTTAAGATGCTTGTGCATTTACGATTTCTAATGGATACGCGAATGGTGTTGCAGGTGTAATTTGTAACTATTTATGTTTATATCTGTTGCATTATCATTTTCATATATTTCTATTTGTCATGAACTATTTCTGCAACCAGTGATATCATCTTATATTGTATTCCTCTATTAGATTTTCTCTTGCGTAGGATAGATTAGAAGTAGTTAGATTAGATTAATTTGTTTTTGTTTTAGATTATATTTAGAGTTAATTGGAATTATTTGGGGGACAATTTGTTGTGTTTCTCCTTTTAATTATTTCAATTCTTAGTGGCAACCAGGCCCACATACTATTCAGAAATGCCATCCCAAATGAGAGTAGGTCTAATTGGGACCTGCCATCGGGCATTCTCCCTTACCTGCTTGACAGACCATTTGGACCTGTCAATAGAAATTACGCTAGAAGGAGGGACATATGACAAGATGATCATGTGGAGTCATTTGTATTAATTTTATTTTTATTTATTAATGAATTCATCCCATGTCCCTTTATGGAGATGTTTTTCTGGTATTGTACCTCCCAAATCATCTAGAAATATTTTTAATTTCTTGTCTCAAATTAAATTTGATGGTAAGGGAGAGATAATTGCATCTGAGCATATTTTTTCATTTTTGGAAACTTCGTTATTCTTAAAACATTACTAATGAAAGTGTCATTTGTAGGATTTTCACTCTCACTTTCATAGGTCGGGTCAAGAGTTGTGAAACTTTGTCAGGCGCCTCTATTCACATATGGGAACAATTTCTGCGTGAATTTTTGCATGCTTTTGAGAATTATGATTATGATAAATTGTGTGAAGAAATTTTAGAGATTAGAAAGAAAAAAATATGAATCTCTAGAAAACTTTTCTATTCAATTCAAACATCTTCTTTATAGATTTCATTTGGAAGATATTCCCTTTGTCAATGATTCATTTCTACTTTTAATTTCTCCTACTAATGAAACATATTAGTTGGTGGATGAAGAATCTAAATCATGTCTTAATGCTAATTTACATGTTGATTTAGATTTACATGGAAATGTTTAAAATACTAATGATTTAGTTGAACTTCATATGTCTGGATATTTCATTACTATTGAGGATATTGATCAAAGAGAGAATTATTTTTTGGAAGAAACATATGTAGCCTCCCACCACTCCACCCCCCCTTCTTTCCTTGTGATGAAAAGGGGCCTCTTGATGTAATAAATTCAAATTCATATTTTTTTCTAGCTAACCAAGAGGAGGTTTTTCCTATTGATAATGGGACACTTCGGTTCACAACGATGGTTATGTCATGTTCTCATTGTTCTATTTCACCTTTTTCATCACAAGAAATGAAGGAGGATGTTATGGAGCAAAACTTAAATTATCATCATTTTGTTAATGAATAAAATATGGACACTCATGACATGAATCCTTCCTCACCCATGGATAATTTGGAATTAGTTTCTTTTGATTTGAATTGTCCTAATGTTATAAATGCTCCTAGTTTAACCCAGATAGATCAAGAAGATTTTCCCATAGTTGTTGGATTATTTAGTGAAACTTCTTGTTCTAAGGATTTTTTATGATTTTCTCCTCTCTTCTAACCATGAGTATGTTTTGGAAGATATTTCAGATTCTCATATTTTGCACGGGAAAAACAACCACGTTAATTACTCATTTCAGGAGAAGAAATTAACATACATGACATACCTCTTTTAGTGCAACAATCCACTTTTTGCTTGAAAGAGGAAAACCATGTTGAGGAAGAACATGTTGATTGTGAAACCATTCCTAGTGGGAAGCTTGTCAATTCACATTTAGTCACCCATGTTCTTAAGGAGCAGGGACTACCATTCAAAGAGTCACTTTGTTCTAAAGAAGCTTTTAATTCTCTTAAATCTTCCACTTATTACTATTTGTATCTTGATCTCTTTAATGATTTGATTTTGTAGGAAGCCACACATTGTCCTATTCAAATAAACTCAATGGGGTTGACCCATTTTGAAGGACTTGACGATGGTAATGTGCATATGGAAGATAGGGAGGATAAAGCTTCTTCCCATGAACTTAGTACAACTATGCATTGTCAACCCTTTTCATGGGATGAATGAAATGTTGTAGCAGATGTATATCAAACGATGTCTTCTTCTTTTTCATCTTCATTTTTTATCAATAGAGAGTCTTATTATTGAAGTATCCCTTCAGTTGAGATTGTTTATGTTAGCGGCTTCCACCATTGTCT
This sequence comes from Picea sitchensis, assembly GCA_010110895.2. NCBI lineage: Eukaryota > Viridiplantae > Streptophyta > Pinopsida > Pinales > Pinaceae > Picea > Picea sitchensis. The sequence continues at coordinate 367,724 of SNQJ01S0000003.1, read as the reverse complement.
TTAAGAGATCTCTTATACCATGGTGCATACAAGTCTATGTATATCATTTGATTTCACTAATTTATCTCAAGTTCATGGTTGCTTGAAGTATGACTCCAGGGAAGCTTTCCAAGAAAATGAGGCACTTCGGTCTTCATTGATGGTTATGTCAGACCCTTATTCTTTTGGCTTGTATTTAGGAATTAACAAGTTTATTAGCACAAAGATTATCTCATCAAGTACCCTTCACATAGATTTTATTCATGGTTCTCATTTGGTATGCTACTTTCACGTAGACTCCCTCCATCAATTCTATGATATTAATGATAGATTTTATGATAGAATTGAAGCATGGTTGAAGGGATCTTTTTCATCTATAATTCTCATGAATTATCACTATGACATCTTTAATATGGTGAATAGAGTTTTTGATGTTTTAATTCTTCCTACTTTTTCTCTACTTTTCTCCAAGTTCTGTTACTAATATTTTGTCATGAACATATGTTTGCAAACTTGGAATTATGTGGATGGATACATTAACATTATGTATTTATATAGTTCATTATTTTCAGCCAATGTAGTGTAGGATAGGACTAGGATAAAATAGACTAGTGTCTTTTCTTTGCATAGTATTAGTTTTGCTTTCTATTTTTTTAAATTAGTTTTCTTGCTTCCTTTTCTTTTTATTACTATTGGTCGATCAATAAATGGATTTCTTAGTAGAGTTTGGAAGAAATAGAAGGCTTGCATGCTAATTTTTTCCCTTTAATGGTTATTTAAATAATAAAATAAATTTTATATGTGAAAAATTGTTTTATTTCATTCTCAAAATTTCTGTGTTGGGATAATTTTCAGATCATTGACTCTATTCATTATTTACCATATTGAATATTTTTCAAGAATTTTTTCATATTACAAGTGGGATATTTTAAATAAAGAATACATTTCATTCCCTCTTGTGGTGAAAATGAACACTCATATTTGTTCCATGTTTATGATCCTAATTTGAATATTTTGCATGATTGAATTTATTTAGAATCTTGATCTTGCTGACCCATACACAATGAATTGAAACTTTGAATGTTATTTTCTTCCCATATGAAATTCAAGCCACTCCAATTCCTTACAATTTCTTTGGATGATTGTTTTTGGATTTGGAGTTATCCAAATGGTTTCTTGCACACTAACTATTTTATTTGATTACATTCATCCAACATGATTTTTTATATAGACTTCTCTTAGCATAGTGAGCTTGGAAAAAAAAAAATTGAGATGATTTCTTTCATCACCTTTATTGTTAATTTTCGGGCTTTTGGATGTGCATATATTTTTCTCCATTGAATCAGTCATTTAAGTATTGGTGTGTCTATTAATATTGCAAATTGATGAATCTGAATTTTCTTCTTATATACAACAAAAACAGATATTTTTCAAGTTGCCTGGAAACATGGTTTGACATTGTGGATAATACTACTCCATAAATCTTTATGTTTGGATCTCTTTCATAAATTTCCTAGGATCAATCATTTAATTAATTGATCTAGTGGTTGAATGAAGATTTAATCCTAGTCCTATCAATTCAATGATGATTTCATACATGTTCTTTCTCAGAAACATTTTTCCATCCTTTGGATTTGTTGATTTTAGGTCACTCATTATGGTTACATTCTTGATTGATTTTATTTTTGTCATGCCTTACTACTACCCACTAATATCAAAGTTGAAATCATTCAAATACTTGGGGGTTGTAAATAATTTGATGGAAAATGTCAATGCAATTTTTAAGATTCTAAATTCAAGTTTTCAACATTTGTTTTCATCTTAGCCATGATAATAAGTTTCACGACGTGAATTTATTATGTCTATAATTCTTCAATATATTGGGCCTTACACTCTATATGTCAGGATTCCATGAATCTGAAACTATAAAACCAAATATTGTTCAAGTTTATTCATAACCTGGAAATATAAGCATGTTTGGGTCATGATTGGAATATATTTTATTTGATGTTTCTTGCTCATGATCTTGTTTATTTTGTTTTCCAAATTATATATCTAATTATTTTGAATGGAAAACCTATCTACTAGAGAGATCAATTGCTTAATCATCGACTTTTCATTCTCTCATATTCTATGTGATATGTAAGCTCAAGGAAGTGAAATGCAAATTTTGTCTCCTTGGAACACTCTTGCGAATTTTAGTCACCACATTTAATCATGATTTATGATTATATATTTCATTTATGATGGAGGGAATAAATCCATCTTTGTTGTGGTATGAGATTATTTGAACAGGATATCTTATTTTCTTCCATATCAATAGTGATTTCCTTTTTGTCTCTCACAAGTTTGAAGATAATCATATGGGTATTTCACATTATTATCATTAATGACAAGAGGAAATACAAACCTTCATGTGTGATGTTGAGGATTTGTTGAATCAAATTTTTAGTCATATTTTAAACAACACAAAGGTTTGTTGATCGGAAGGTATCTTTAGGGAAATAATGGAATTAAAATTAAAGGTTCTATTTGTGTGATTTGATTGATTTTGTTTGCAGGAACAAGATGAAGTGCCTAGGGGATCCAAATCTCACAACAATCAACGACACTAAATCTCTTGTCAAAAGAAAATTTGTGGGAAAACACATAATGACTATTTATCGAGAAGAAGGCTATGATATTTGACTGAATGGACTGAACATCAATACTTGATGACATCATCGGCATTTGCATAAGTTTTATGACAACCCATATAGTTTAATTTTACATTATATTAGCATGTTTTTCTTAGGATTAATTTAATTTTGGTCTTTACAATTCTTTTTAGTTAAATTTCATTTTAATATGTTAGTAATTTAGAGGAATATTTGTTTCCCAAACTGTCTAAAAACATATCATAACATTCTCTTTTGTTATGCAGATTGGGAAATGGCTTGGGAAACCAACAACTCAGAATTGTTTCTCTTTAAATGAAAGCAACTTAGGGAAGTCTTAATCTACATTTGACTGCTCATATTCCTTTGCAACATTTTTTAGAATTAATCAACCAAGATTGTCACCAACTTAACAATTGATCAGAAATATAGTTTCATTCATGTATTCCCATGTTTGTTTCTGAACTAGTTGATATTTAGAGTCATTTTCATGATCATCTTTTATGACCTCCATAAATGTGATGTCTTCGCTTTTCCTTATCAAATTGAATTGTTTGAATCTTTAGGATTAATAATATCTTTTATAGCAAAGAGAAATTGATTCTTTGGATAGATATCACATGTAAGTTCTATTGTTAAAAAGTTAATGTTATAGCAAGATTTGCCTCACCCTATGAAAACTTGCATAGAAGGCCTTTTTCCATTTCCCTATGCAGACTTGAAGTCCCTTTTTGCAAATCCCGAAGATAAAAACATTATTTTTCCACATATACGCGCCCTACCTATTGTACAACATGTGTATACATAGGTTGCACCACTACAACCCACGTACATCTGGATTTGTGCCCGAAATTAAAAAATGGTGTCGAGTTTCCATGTCACATCACAAGATCCATGATCGTTGACCTTCCATATACTAGAAACATTCTGACTCGACCCTTCAATTCCACTTGAAGGCTACAAATGGGCTAAATACGAGCTATAGAAAAAAGGAAAAGAATTCAACTTTGAGAGAAAAGTTACTTTGGATAAATTATTCACTTCATATTGAGTCTGAATCCCTTTGACCTTTTAAGTATGAACACATTGTTCAGCCCCCAAGCTCTTCCCTACATGATTGAGAACCTCATTGTCTCTCTTATATGAGTTTGTGTTTGGTGGAGGATTGAAGTGGTGGAGGCCCAGCTGGAAGGGACTTAGTTTCTCGGTTCCGAACTGTGTCGGCATGGAAGTTTGTAATGTATTCACTTCTGTTGATTACATTTTAATAGAAATATTATTTTCTCGTCCAATTAACATCTTGCAAATATTTGAATTTCTATTCCATGGGCATATTTGTTATGAATGTTGATGGATTATGCTATTGAATGTTCTAACATTATATATTATCACCATAATCTTTTGTTTCTTGGTTGTTCAGGACAAGTTGCAGGTGTATTGCTTTGAGTCAAGTGCTCAGCGATGGAATTCATCGAATGTATAGACGAGGTAGACCTTTTATCTTGCCTTTCTAGCATATTTTTTTATATAACATACCTGAGATTAGCTTTGATTTCTGCAGTCATTTCCATCTATTGTGGATTACCCCTATCCATAGAGATATTTTCCTCGTAACAGAATTGGTGACCATACTGGGGTTAGAATCTTATTTTTCGAGGTTTGGAGTGTTTTTCTCATTAGATTGCTCTCGTTTATATTGATTTTCTTGTCATATGACTGCTTGATAGCCTTTGTTCATTCTAAATCTGAGTTTCTTATCCTTCTCCTTAGTCTGGTTGTTTTTTTACACATATACGTGGGTTTTTACCTCACATTCGCATACATATGTGTGTTGTCCTTCTGCAAGAGGCGTATATACACGCTTTTCTCCTGAACAATCACGTACATCACCCTTTGTTGCTTGGTTGTTGAGTTTGATGGATATTGGGTAGGTTTTGATAATAGTTGAGTCTTCTTGGGTATCTGTTATGACTGTTAAGTGTCTGTGGAGTGACATGAAACCTTTCTTTGGTTGAATTTTTGGGTGATGCCTTTCTCATCATCCTTTTCATTTGATTGTCCTTGCATCTTGGGTTGGATGTTTTCTTCTTGATATCCTACTTGGTGTGTCTATGTTTACATACAGTAGAGTTTTTATATCAAGTTGTTGTTCAGTCCTTGCATTTTCATTCTTTTATATTGAAAATACAAAATATTAGGAATTTTACATTGTTGGCATTTGATCTTTTGAGTCCTTATCATTGATCTTAGTACATGTAAGGAAAGATTGATTTTATTTGGAATTTTAGAACTAAATTAAGAATTGAATTTTGAAAATCATATCATTTATTGGGAATTGAAGTTAGGACTTTTCATTGTATTCATATTTATTTATTTTACTTGTTGAGCCATAACATCACTAGTTTCACGACCGCAACATTTTTAGTAATCAAGGCCACTAAAAGTAACGCTATAATTTAAAATTGATTAGTAACGATTTAAATTTTCTAGGGTGCACAAACTAGCTTAGGATTTAGAGCCTTGGAATAGTATTTTGTGAGTAAACTTCTCCAAGTCTATTAAATCAACATATGTGTCTGACTAAGGGAGTGGAGAAATCCATTATATAATCGGTAATATCATGAGGCACCGCCTACATCAGAGTTAAGAACAAAGTCATGTGAATTTAGTTGAAGGGATATCCCCCCGATACCTTCTTAGCGTCAAATATATTTATGGGGATCTATTCGTATATGGCGATCTTGCGAGTACCCTTACCTCTGTGAGAGGCGATTCTTTCGAGGTTTCATGCTTTCTTACCCTTCCCATACAGTGGACCTAATTTATGATTGTTCTCCTATGCATCGTTTATATCGTGGTTGCTTAGTTGCTTGACTTAGGTACCACATAGGTTACTTGCAAGGGTTATTTTGTAGGTACCCTGGGTTAGATAAGGGTCAGACAACACACAACCTTTATGGAGGATTACCTCTCTGGGGGGATCTGACTGACTGGTTGTTAAGTGCAAGAGGGCCCTTATAACTGATTATGATACCTCCAATATTTAGCAGAGGAATCTCAAGCCCCTCTTGGGTGATGCATACCTACTTTAGATAGGGAGGCCTCTTTCAGTCACTTTATCATGTTTGTGTGCATATTGATCGTTTGATTATTTTTGGTGTTCTCTTTGATCACTAGTTGGCCTTAGTATTTGTTTTTTATATCACAAGTCTTGAGTCATCGTGGAGCCAGACCATCTTCCCCGCAGGTCTCTCCACTTGTTACATTTTGAGTCTTTTCCTTCTAAAAGGTGTAAAGTTACCAAACGTGGTACACACACCTCCACTTATCATATTTGTGATCATACAAGGATGAGTATTGAATTGATTCAACAAAATACTAGGAGCCCTTCGACTCCCATACCTACTATAGTTAATGGTACCCCTTCAACACCTTCAACCACAATGGTTGTAGTGTAGGAGGTGCTTATCATCACCTATTCCCATCCTATAGTGAATTCTCAACCTATAGCCACGAACCCTTTTGGGTCTCTTTGTCACTCACCAGGATATAATGTTCAATCCATCCCTATGGCCTCTAGTCCTTTTTCCTATCATATGCCAAACTTCACATCATAGTTTTCAACCTCCATCCCAGTGGTTGGTATGAATAATAGCATTGGAATTGGGGGCACAACTTCTCCACATACTCCATTCTCATTTGGTGCCACTCACATCCCTCAAATGACTTCTATCGTTGAAGGATTTCCTCATGTTAACACTGGGTCTAATCATGTTACTTCTGGATGGAGTAACCAACCTGGTGGACAAACTACTACTTATGGCCCATCCTTTACACCCACCTCCTTTGTACTGATTACAACCAACACATTTGGCATGGTGAATCCACCTTTATCCTCTGGATTCAAACCCAGAAGAGGTCAGTTTCATACTTTGGAAAACCCCCAACCTGGAGCCACTCTGACTAGGGGCATTTTTTACAACCCTCATCAGAACATTCCTATTGGAATTGTGCCCAACCAACCCCTTATGAATCATTCTGGAGGAGGGTATTACAATCCTAGACAGGGACATGGTTCTTACCAGAACCCTGGATGGATTGTGATTCCCCAACAACAATCTTTCCAAGGAGCTTGGGGCCAGATGTCGTAACCCCGTCTCCCTTTTCTGTCCACGCTCAATCTGCCAGACTTTTCTAAGTTAATGAACGATCATGCATGTTATGATCTGACATGGCCCCCTGTTCCCACCAAGATTCCTTCGAATATTCCAAAATTAAAAGGCAAGTATGGTGAAGATCATGGTGATCACGTTACTACTTTTCACCTTTGGTGCTCTTCGAATTCCCTTAACAACAATTCTATTTGGTTAAGATTATTTCAACGCACCCTTATGGGGGTCACCACTAAATGGTATATCAAGCTACCTAGGGGGTCATATGGAACCTTTAGTCAGATGGTATTAGTCTTACTCAACCACTTCCAATTGTCAGTTTGTTACGATGTTGTCTTAGAACTTTTGTCGACCTTATACCAAGACAAAGCCACTCATATCTCGGATCACATCCAGCAGTGGCGTAGACGGAAGAGGTTGATCAACATATGCATACCCCCAGAATTCCTGCTAGAGTGGTTCCTTAAGTCTCTACAGCCTTATATTTCGAAGGATGTTTCTACATTCGGGGTTACATCTTAGGAAGAAGCGATTTTCAAATCCCAACAGTTAGATCTTATATATGTTCAGTCTGGGATTTTATACAAGATTCTTCTAGATGCACTGAGGTCAAACTATGACCTTAGAAAAAACCTCGGGCCTCATGTCGATGGCATCGTAGGCTCTGCCAATGTGAAATCCGCAGACTCGGTGACAATCCATTTGAAAGAGTTGTCTCTAAACCAGTCTGTAGGAGGTCCAACTTCATATGTGTCCTCCAATCCCACTCAGTCGATGGATGTACATTATGTGCAATCGTCAACTAGCTCGAATGGTAACCAACAAACAAGCGGGAATAAAAAGAAAGGACGTAATAATAATCGTAAGGGTGGGAAAAATAATAATAAACCCAAGGACAATGGTATTAATGAGAAGATGAATAATAATGTTGGTGAGGGAAAGAAAGAAAGGCATAAGGTGAAGTTTCATTGTAAGCTTTGTACAGATGATAGCCTTACCCATTTATGCCCCAAACTTGCAGAAGCTGCGAGGCTTGTATCTCTACCGCCTGTTGTGCTGACTAATCATTTTCCACATAACGAGCACATGGACTCAAGCTCCTCAAATGTCAGAAATGTGGTGAGTGGGAGTCAAAACCCTCCAACACAAGATGGCGATTGTTTATGCATCAATATGGTTAAATATGAGGTTAATGTAGCCACTCGATCTCGCGATTATAGTTCTCCACAGACTATACCTGGTCTAGAGTCTCCCCCTCCTCCAGAGACGCCCTTATAGATCAAAAAACCTGAGCCCCCACCTCCTATTCCAAAAGGATTACTCAAGCACTCTACCCACAATCCTAATGCTAGAGCCACCCAGAATTACTCTATTATTGAGGACTTGGGCCAAACCCCTTGTGCAATGTCAACCTAGGAGGTACTCCAGACTTGTCCTTCATAGAGGAATGCCTTGTTATCTACGTTAGGAGATCTATATCCTTGTGGATCAAAAGTTATCAATTTTTATGTCACATATGTGAAGCCTCGCTTCCCTTACCATCTAGAATGGCCATGCCACTATCAACAGTAGAGATTACGTATCAAGTTTTTATTGACTCTTCTGTCGATTCGTATCCTGTTACCTTGTAGACAGACAAGGAGGATCTTGTTCTGTAGAACGTGTGGACCACATCATCATATTGTTCACGTGACTTCTTGGATGATAATTTTCCTTCATATGAAATCTATAATTGAGGCCATGAAATGTTTCGACGGGCCCTGGGATGATATGCATCATCGCTCTTATTTTCTCCCAGAGCTTGTTAGAATCGAGTAAGATGATTTTAGATCTACTTTGAGAGAGATAGTTGGTCACATCATAGTTCCACTTGATACGCACGAAATTTATGCTGAAGGAAACATGGCGGGTATCTCCCCTACCATCCTGATAGATATCTCTTGTATCCCTCGCAAGATTGAAAATGTATAAATCAGTGTGGATTATTTGCCAGAAGAAATTATAATATACACCGAACTCTTCAAGGAATTTTGAGATGTGTTTTCTTGGACATATGAAGAGATGCCAGGAATCGACCCTCGCATTTTTGAACATGAGATTAAAACTTACCCGAATGCTAATCCTGTTCGACAATATCTTAGAGCTGTCAATCCTAGGAAGGCCCCTATTATTAAGGTAGAGGTAGAAAAATTGCTTAATGTTGGATTTATCTACCCAGTTCCCTTGACTGAATGGGTATCCAATATTGTTCCTGTGAATAGAAAGAAAGGAATCATCCATGTATGCATGGATTTTTGTGACCTGAATAAATATTTTCCTAAAGACAACTTCACGACTCCCTTCATAGATCAGATTCGCGACGAGTGTGCGGGAAGTGATTTTTTTTCTTTCATGGATAGATTTTCAGGGTATAACCAAATTCAGATTAAACCCAAGGACCAACATAAGATGACATTTATTTTCCCTTGGGGTACTTTCACATACTGGAAGATGCCTTTTGGGCTTAAAAACGTCGGATCAACCTTCCAACGAGCTATGACCTTCGCATTTCATGATCTCAATCATATAGTCAAATCCTATCTTGATGATCCTGCTACTCACTCCCATAAGAGAGTGAATCAACCTAAGCACCTTTAGCTAGTATTTGAAAGATGTCGCCATTATCACATCCGATTGAACCCTCATAAATGCATATTTTGTGTTAGGTCATGTCGTCTTCTAGGATTTTTGGTCTCTGAGACTGGGATCATGGTAGATCCATTAAAGGTTGAGGTAATACTTCGATTGCCTCCCCCATGCACTATTCACCAACTTCAATTTTTACAGGGGAAAGATAACTTTTTACGATGGTTTATAGTGAACTATGCCAATATTACTAAGGTTTTCATGTGTCTCTTGAAGAAGGACACTCCTTTTATCTGGGATGAGTGAGCCCAGGATTCCTTCAATGCTTTGAAGAAAGCCTTGGTATCGACGCCTCTACTAAAGTCTCTAGACTACAATAGAGATTACTTGCTTTATGTCACCGCATCCAAAGAGACGATTGGTGTGGTTTTGGTTCAAGAGGATGATGAGCTTCATGAGTACGTCATTTACTATCTTAGTCGAAACTTAGTCGGCCCTAAACTCAAATATTCTCATGTTGAAAAGCTAGCTTTGGTTGTCATTAACACAATCCAACCGTTATGACATTATATATTGCTTTGCAAAACTACTGTGGTTTTTTATGTCAATCCATTTCAATACGTCCTTACTAGGCGTATCATAGGGGGAAAGTACAATAAATGGATCGTCATTCTACAAGAGTTGGATCTCGATTTCGCTTCTACGGAGTCCAAAAAATCACTAGTTTTTGTAGAGTTAATATATAACTTCCCTCGATTAGATGAGGATTTTATTCATGTTGATTCATTTATAGATGAACACATTTTCCTTGTCTCATCGTCAGACCCCTAGTATGGATATATTATTCTCTATCTTCAAACTTTGAAGTTCCCTCAACATCTCTCACGAGATGACCGATGGCGTATACGATACCAAGCTAAGAACTACCTTATCGTCTGTGACACTTTGTATCATTGAAGAGTAGAAAATATCCTGATTCATTGTTTAACTCACAAGGAAGTCGATTTTGTTCTAAATGACTGTCAATGTGGGGATTGTGGTGGTCATTTATCCGAGCTTGCGACAACCCATAAAATTTTGTGCGACGGTTATTTTTGGACATCTATCTTTAAATATTGTGTCGAAGAGGTTAAGAAGTGTCACCCCTGTCAGGTGTTAACTTGGAAAATGTGCTTGCATCCATCCCCTCTCCATCCAGTCATTATCGTCGATCCCTTCACCAAGTGGGGGGTGGAATTTCTGGATTTCAACCCAACTTCGCTTGGGGGGCATCATCACATTATCGTGGTCATAGACTACTTTACTAAGTGGGTCGAGGCCATGTCTATAGTTAAATCCAAGGGGAATATTTTATCCTTCTTCGTATTCAATAAAATTATATCCAAGTTCAGAATCCCGAGTGGGATTGTCACTGATCATGGCAGTCATTTTCATAATGAAATGATGGAAGAAATAGCATCTAAACTGGGGTTTAAGTATGGTCATTCTTCCCTACCCCCAGGAAAATGGAAGAGTAGAGGCCGTGAACAAGTCTCTCAAGACCATTTTGTAGAAAATGGTCAACTAGAGAAAATCTAACTGGCATATCATGCTTTATCCATAACTTTTGGCATACCGAACCTCGATCAAGACTTCCATCAATTTTTCTCCTTTCTAGTTAGTACACGGTGTGGAGTCGATCTTACCTATTACATGTGAAACCCCTTCTCTTATATTGGAAGTTGTGCTCCTACCTGGCACTTTCGATCTCGAACAATGCCTCGTGCACCTAGAGAGTCTGGATGAGCAATGTCGAGACGCCTCTACGGTTATCGAAGTGAATAAAAGATGTGTCAAGGTCCAATACGATAAGTCTGTATGTCCCCGGTTGTACGTTGAGGGTGACTTGGTCCTTCTATATGATCAAGCAAAAGAAACATTGGGGGTAGGAAAGTTCAAACCCACGTGGCATGGTCCCTATATCGTGCAACGTGTCTTAGAAAAATGAGCCTATGAATTAGAATATTATGAAGGGAACATGTTGGTTGAGCCCAGAAATGGGCTTTATTTGAAAATATATTATGCTTGAGCCCCAAGATTGGGTGTAACTCTTTCTATACTAATCTAATTTAGTGTATATATATTTTCCCTTTATCTTTATCTTCAACTTGCTTATAGTTTTTTCCCTTGGTTGACAGATGTCAGCGAAGTCTTTGATCTACTTAGGATTCACAAATGGGGATAGTCATCATACACAGAACTTGGCTTCCTTCTCTTGGGTTTTTTTCTCACTCGAGGGTCTACTGGTGTCTTCAAGTGGCATATGCCTAGGTCCATCCACGAATAATGTGGCCAAATATAGCGTCCTTATAGAAATTTTGCGCGATGTCATTTCACATGGTATTCTCTCTTTAGAGGTTCGCATGGACTCCCATTTAGTAGTATGTCAGTTGAACGGCATTTAACATGTGTGTGACTTTAATCTACTCCAACGATTCCTAAGGGTACGACTTTTGGAATGACTGTTTGATTTTACTACTTATCATCACATACCTAGGAGTTCTAATTATGTATCTGATGCATATGCTAATTTTGTTATAGATTGGCATTTTTCACATAACTAAAGTAAATAAAACATCCTCATCAATGTACACATTGTAACATAAGTAAAGCTGAAGAACCATTTTTTATTATATATATATCAAAAAATTATGATGTTTATAGTACAAAATTGGGGCTAACACCCTCAATATACATATACAAATGATCATACAATAGTCATGAAATCTATTCATGTGGCACTAGATGAGTGTCATGATAGAAAAATACAGCGTTTGCGAGACATCGAAAGAGTCGTACCCAATCATGGGGCACACCTACCACCTGTCGTTGCATAGCCTCCGACAGATCCTCCACCTGAACCATAGGAATCCTCTGTGTCAAATGAGACAGGTTTCCATGCATGTTTTGAAGGACTCTCTCTACGTCCCCTCATGTTTCCTCATCTCCTCGGTGCCTCCAACAATGTCGTGGAAGTTCATCTCGTCGTCGTGGACCTACATTTATGTCACATACATGTTTAATTAGTACTTAACATCATCCAAAAATATTTTTGTTTTCCTATACAAAAATACAAAAAAATGAAATATTCAAAAACAATTGACATAGATATGTCTCCATAGGTGGACCCTGGTGGTAATGGCATGTCAATATCTCCTCTGAGGTCAGTCCCTACATAAGGGTAGTCATCTAGAGCTATCACGTGTCATCTCCATCAGAAGAAGAAGTCATCGTTGTAGGGTGTTGTTGTTGATACTGAGAGGGGGGTGAATCAGTATCAAGTACAATTTAAAGCCTTTTTCAAATTATAATTAAACCATTCAATTATATCTAATGAGAAATGAACAATAGTATAAGAGTTACACCAATACACCACAATACATCATGCACAATATATGAGAAATAATCAATAGTTTTTGTTCAAGGGAAGTAATGACTTTCAAAGGTAGCTACATCTTCCAAATGTAGAGGGAGGGATAAACCTCCAAGAGGAAGATACAATCCTCCAATATCAAGAGAGATTTGAACTCTCCATCCTTGCCCCTTCCTTCCACCCAAGAATATATGAGAGATAAT
>SNQJ01S0000003.1:339745-351246 GCA_010110895.2 Picea sitchensis | reverse complement strand
CTTGCCCCTTCCTTCCACCCAATAATATATGAGAGATAATAAAACTTTACATTAAATCATCACCATCAACCAATCATCACATAGAACCTGATAATGCTTCCTGAGACTTCTTCAATTTCTAAAATTCTTCAATTCTTGGAGCACTTTGATCCTATAGATAATATTACTCAATGTATTCTCTGAAACACCTACAATTTTCACTCCTTGAATCCTCCCCAAAAAGACGTTATACAAAGAATGGTAGACTTTATTCAATTCTAGTCTATTCAGAAGACCCAACTTGTACAGCATGCCTCGCGCTCAATATTTAACATACGATTTTGAAAGTCACACAAAAGAAACTAAAGTTTGTACTCTTTCCAATGGAAGTGGTCAAACTTCATTTGGATTCGGTATGAAGAAGTTATGATTGTTTTACCCTGAACACCTATTTATTGACTAGCTTCAGGACTGGTCACAAACCCTATCTTCCACAGAGTATATCTCCATAATTATAGCAAATAAAGAGCTGAAATTTTTACCAGAGGTACCTTGATATGTATTCTAAATACCATAGCGATTTCACCATCTGAATCGTTCTAGAAAAAATGTTATAGCAAAAATGGTAAGATGAACTGAAAATAACATACCTTAGAACACATCACCAAAAGACTTCATCCTCCCATGAAATCCGGCCTTCTTTTACTTCCTATTTCCTCTGAAATTCGACTTGTATCAAAATGAATGTATAATTATGTTTATTTATACCATTTATGTCACTTCATTTTAACATTAGGGCCGACCTGACACTTTCTTATTTTGTAATTATTTTCTTTAATTATCTTCAGGGCCTACATGTACTTCCTTCTTCAATTCACTTTGTCATCTTAAAAAATTCATTTATCCTCAACCATGAGGATCCACGTGACGTGAAACATACCACCGGAAACAACATGATGTATACTATCCATTCATGGGTGTTCTATATGCATGTGCATTGTCCTTCATGTCCAAATACCTTTATCAATCTTGCGGTCCAAAACCCATGACTAGGGTTGACATCAATGACAACAACCAATCTTCCAACAGTTTTCACCCTACCTCCCCCATGCCGCCTCATCACCTCGGTCCACCATTCCATGGCTGGACCATGAGGTCCACGTGAAATAATCTCAACCCTTATAGGTCCCAAGCCTAGAACCCGCTCAAAGAAAAATCTACAAAGGATAGAAGAGAACCTGAAGTTCATTTTACTACCCTGTTTGCATTCTGTCATTTGGCTCTTCATGTTGGCAAGGAGTGAGTTGAACTAGTTGTACACCATGGGTCTCAATCACTCCATTGAGTAGAACATAAGTGGCCTTGATACATGGTGCAAAGAGGTCGATCCTGTGACCCATGTCAAAATGAGGACAACAATCTTGAGACTTAGATTGTTTATCACTCTAATGGGGAGTTGGCTCCCGACCTTCTTGGTCCCTATAATGCAATGAGCGGAGATGTATTCCTTGATCTTCATGCCACTCCCAGATCCCCAGGATTTGAGGTTGACCACCACACCCTGACATGACAATCTTGTCAAGAAATAGATGTCCTCAATTTCAATCCTTAATGGTTGTCCATCAAGGTTGAAGCTCTCACTATCTGGATCTGATTAACCCATGAGAAACTGTAGCAATCTCACTTGGGCCCTCATACCTTTGAGAGCCCAAAACTTTTATAGCCCACATCTTTTAAACTCCATTTGGGCCCCTGGATCTCTCTCCAATTCAACACCTACCTTCTCATGATCCCTTTCTCTCCACTTTAGCACCATCCTACAAGAGTCAAACCCTTTTTTGAGTTAGAAACCTCTAAAAAACATTTTTCACGGACATGTATGTGAGTTGTAGTGTACACAGTTGCATATAGGGCTGCTTATATGTTGGTTGTTTTTTGAACAACCGCGTATAATCTTGCGTATATGCGACCCGATGAACTATAGCCCACGTACACCTAAGTTTTCAAATTGTGCCATAAATAACTTTAAAAATGAAACCTAATTACAAAATTTAATACAATAAAAATAAAGAGGAGAGAAAGATGAGTTACCTAGTCCAGATGGTCGTCTATTCCATCACTTGTAGCTCTTGCAATCACCAGTTGAAGTTTGGAGGCAATTTGGTCCAAAATCCACTATTTGGGTAAAAAATACAAATTGTATAGTAAAATTGGATTTTTTTTTTACTATTTATAGCATATTTTTACCCACTTTGCATAGTTTCGTCCAATATTTTGGCCTAATGGACTAATATGAAAGTGGATGTAGTTGGTGTTTGTAGTTTTATCTAGGGATTCTTCAGGTTTTCAGTGTCATGTTGCCCATTTGTAACTTTGGACAGGTATTTTCATTACCCAACATACAGGATAGGTATACAATTTGTCATGCACACTTGCATCGTCCAATGACTTTCACTCATATTCCTTAGATATGAACCCATTTTATAGCAACACGGAGCCTTCTATCTGCAACTAGAAGTGTCCTTATCAAATGGTAGAGACTTACCAAGCATGGGTACCCTAGTTAGTTCCCCTGCTTCATTCGATGCCCATGCAGAGATTTTTGTTCGTAGGACTGGGAGTTCCTTATAGCTAATACACGAATTTATGTTGAACCTCATTTCTTACTCATAAACATGTTGACCTATACCTAGAGGACTCCCAGGCAAGTTTGATTTAAGATATTTTTTGACTCGTTTCAAAAACCGAAAAGATTGTCGAGTGAACTTGTCTCTTTCACACTCGTAAATTGGATTTGAAAGGAAGTCTATTTGGTGCAGGTTTATCCCTTTTTCAAACCAAGGAGACTAAGATTAGGAAAAAATGACATTTTTTGGCGTTACATTGTAATTGCATCTCATGCCCTTGCTTGCAGTATTGAGACTATTTTCAGTTCTCGTTTTTGCGTTATAAGCCTCTCACCTCATCAATTTGCATCATCAACCAAGCATAGCCTTGTTTATATCCTTTGCAGATTGACACCCTATACCCAGAAGGAAATATTCCCCCAAGTGTCCATCTCCCGCATGCACCTCCTTGCATTGAGCATAGGTATGTTCCACTGCTGGAACTAGTTTTTCTTACTTGCGACACGTGTTTCTTCCTCTGTATCATATCATTAATTTGAATGTGAAAAAAACAAAAAAATACGGGCGGGAAGGGAATATTATCTTATATTGGCAGCAGTCGTGTCACCTTTCAACAGAGCACAAAATTTTTGAGTCGACTTGTCATCAAAATTTTGGGTTTAGCATGACCTTAATAACATGATCTCATTACAGAGAGATTACTCCCCTGACTAGTTATTCTTCCAGTCCCTATGAATAGTTTTATTGATGCATCCTACATCTCAAAGCTTCATCATTGAGTCTATTCTTCCAGAGTCTTCCATATGTCTCATGCTCTTGTTCAAAGGATTTCTATCAACCTATGTCAACCACTCCTCAGAACTCTTGACTTTGCATGTCAGCCACACCCTTAGTGTGTCTCATAATCACATGAAGTTGTAGTCATATTGTGTACCCTGGTCCTACTTTCCCCATTGGTAGGTAACCTTGAACCCAACAGTCGACATTCCATCATTGGTCGTTGACTGGGTGGATTCCCTTGTGTTTGATGGCAAGACATATATTCACACATTGGGATTCGTGCAGTGTCTTGGATGTCATTATCCCTATTGGTGGTTTCCTCACCTTTGTCAGCAATTTTCCTTATTGGTTGTTATTCATAGGATCTTTTTTGTGTACCACTTGCAACTGGCACATGCGAAAGACACATAAGGTCATTGGTTCGTGAACATGTTTTTCGTCTGATTTCCTCTAAATCATCAAGATCATGCTTTGTAACTCATGTTGAATGATGAGAGATGCCTTAATTCTCTCCTTTCAATGGGTCTCCTTCCATCGACTTCAGCTCATCTATTCTAGAGATGAGACCTAGAATCCTATGAGTACCTAGAGGCTTGCAGTCATCAGTGGCAAGTTCTCTCACAATTGATAGTTGGGAATACATCAATGTCTCCTGATCGATGGATTATTCAAGTGTTCAACCCCAATAACTCTTTTCAAACTTGTAATATCATACGTGGTGCCTCGATACCTACTTTCATCATCGGTAAGTTTCCTCGTGTTTGTTAACGGTATACCTTAATGACTGGTAATCAGAGGAAATCTCATTGTGTTCAACCTCAACTCCTTTATTCACACGATGTAGACTTGCACCTTTGGTGTATTGTGTAGAAAATTTGAAGACATCAATTCATAGTCACATATTTCTTGAGTTGTTGCTACCTTTCATTGGACCAGTACCTATGTGACTTCATTGATAATGGGAGATCAAATTGTACTCCATTGTATAAAGATATCTTCAGATTGATTTTGAGACTGGTTTGACTGGGCCTTGTTCATGACTATAATATCCTTTGGCATGTAGCCACCTTTTTATTTCCTATTCATAGCCATGGACAACTGTTTGGTATATTTTCATATGGATCTGCAGTGTGATTCAAATTGGCATCCATGTGTGCAAAGTCAATACAGATTGTAATGAGAAACTAGTTCTTCCAGCTAGGTCCCCATTACTCCACTTTCTGGGTCTTATAATGTATTTCGAATATCGCAGATACTCCTCTAACCTCACACATTCTGGAGCATCTGTTATAGAAATATTTTCCTCACCCTATGCAAACTTGCACAAAAGGCATTTTTCCATTTCCCTATGTAGACTTGAAGTCCCTTTTTTCAAATCCCGTAGCTAAAAACATTGTTTTTCCACATTTATGCACCCTACCTATTGTACAACATGTGTATACGTAGGTTGTACCACTACAGCCCACGTACATCGGGATTTGTGCCCAAAATTAAAAAATGGTGTTGGGTTTCCATGTCACGTCCGGATATCCATGATCCTTGACCTTCCATATACTTGAAATGTTCCAACTCGACCCTTTAGTTCCACTTGAAGGCTACAAATGGGCCAAAACCAAGCTATGGAAAAGAGGAGAATAATTCAACTTTGAGAGAAAAGTTACTCTGGAGAAATTATTCACTTCATATTGAGTCTGCATCCCTTTGTCCTTTTAAGTCTGAACACATTGTTTAGCCTCCAAGCTCTTCCCTACATGATTGAGAAACTCATTGTCTCTCTTATATGAGCTTTCCTTTGGTGGAGGATTGAAGTGATGGAGGCCCAACTGGAAGGGAATTAGTTTCTCGATTCTGAACCATTCCGTCATGGAATTTTGTAATTTATTCACTTTTGTTGATTACATTTTGAATCATAACATTCATTTGACTATGAAAAAAACAAAAAAATACGGGCAGGAAGGGAATATTATCTTTTATTGGAAGCAATCCTGTCGCATTTCAACAGAGCACAAAAGTTTTTAGTCCACTTGTCATCAAAATTTTGGGTTTAGCATGACCTTAGGAAGATGAGATCGTTACATAGAGTTTACTCCCCCGACTGGTTACTCTTCCAATCCCTATGGAGAGTTTTATTGATTCCTCCTGCATCTCAAAGTTTCATCATTGATTCTATGATGCCAGAGTCTTCCATATGTCTCATTCTCTTGTTCAAAGGATGTCTATCAACCTGTGTCGGCAACTCCTTAAAACTCTTGACTTTGCATGTTGGCCATACCCTCAGTGTGTATCATAATCACATGAAGTTGTAGTCATGTTGTGTACCCTAGTCCTACATTCCCCATTGGTAGGCAACCTTGAACCCAACAGTCGACACTTCATCATTGGTCGTTGACGGGGTGGTTTCCCTTGTGTTCGATGGCAAGACATATATTCACACATTGGGATTCGTGCAATGTCTTGGATGTCATTATCCCTATTAGTGGTTTCCTCTCCTTTGTCAGCAATTTTCCTTATTGGTTGTTATTCAGAGGGTCTTTTTTGTGTACCGCTTGCATCTGGCACATGCAAAAGTTGCATAGGGTCATTGGTTTGTGAACATGTTCTTCATATGATTTACTCTAAATAATCAAGCTCCTTCTTTGTACCTCATGTTGAATGATGAGAGATTCCTTAATGCTCTCCTTTCAACAGATCTCCTTCCATCGACTTTAGCTCATCTATTCTGGAGATGAGACTAAGAGTCCTATGAGTACCTAGAGGCTTGCAGTCATCAGTGGCAGGTTCTCTCACCATCGAAAGTTGGGAATACATCAATGTCTCTTGATCGATGGATTATTCAAGTGTTCGACCCCAACACCTCTATTCACACTTGTAAGATTGTACGCGGTGCCTTGATACCTACTTTCATCATTGATAAGTTGTCTCATGTTTGTTAATGGTATACCTTAATGACTGGTAATCAAACGAAATCTGATTGTGTTTGACCTCAACTCCTTTATTCACACGATGTAGACTTTCACCTTTGGCGGATTGTGTAGAAGACTTGAAGACATCAGTTCATAGTCACATATTTCCTGATTTGTTGCTACCTTTCATTGGACCAATATTTATGTGACTTCAGTGATCATGGGAGATCAGATTGTACTCCATTGTATAAATATATCAGATATTGATTTTGAGACTGGTTTGACTAGGCCTTGTTTGTGACTATGATATGATTTGGCATGCAACCACCTTTGTATTTCCTATTCATGGCCATGGACAACTGTTTGGTATATTTTCATATGGATCTGCAGTGTAATTCAAATTGGCATCCATGTGTGCAAAGTCAATACAGATTGTAATGAGAAACTAGTTCTTCTAGCTGGGTCCCGATTACTCCACTTTCTGGATCTTATAATGTATTTTAGCCATCGCGGATACTCCTCTGACCTCACACATCATGGGGCATCTGTTATAGAAATATTTTCCTCACCCTATGCAAACTTGCATAGAAGGCATTTTTCCATTTCCCTATGCAGACTTGAAGTCCCTTTTTTCAAATCCCAAAGCTAAAAGCATTTTTTTCCACATATACACTCCCTACCTATTGTACAACATGCGTATACATAGTTTGTACCACTACAGCCCATGTACATCGGGATTTGTGCCCAAACTTAAAAAATGGTGTCGGGTTTCCATGTCACGTCATGAGATCCATGATCCTTGACCTTCCATATACTGGAAATGTTTCAACTTGACCCTTCAATTCCACTTAAAGGCTACAAATGGGCCAAATCCGAGCTATGGAAAAGAGGATAAGAATTCAACTTTGAGACAAAATTTACTCTGGAGAAATTATTCACTTCATATTGAGTCTGCATCCCTTTGTCCTTTTAAGTCTGAACACATTGTTCAACCTCCAAGCTCTTCCCTACATGATTGAGAAACTCATTGTCTCTCTTATATGAGCTTGCCTTTGGTGGAGGATTGAAGTGGTGGAGGCCCAGCTGGAAGGGACTTAGTTTCTCAGTCCCGAACCATGCCGACATGGAAGTTTGTAATTTATTCACTTCTGTTGATTACATTTTAATAGAAATACTCATTTCTTGTCCAACTAATATCTTGCAAATATTTGAATCGTTATTCCATGGGTGTATTTGTTATGAATGTTGATGGATTGTGTTATTGAATGTGCTAACATTATATATTATCACCATATACTTTTGTTTCTTGGTTGTTGAGGACAAGTTGCAGGTGTATTGCTTTGAGTCAAGTGCTCAATGGTGGACTTCATCGAACGTCTAGAAAAGGTAGGTATTTTATCTTGTCTTGCTAGCATATTTGTTTATATAGAATACCTGAGATTAAAGTTGATTTCTGCAATCATTTTCATCTGTTGTGGTTTACCCCTAGCCATAGAGATAGTTTCCTCGTAACAATTAATTATTTTCAAGTGTGCAAAGGACTTGCTTGTGACAAGAAATCTAGAGAACTTATTGTGGAATGTTTCAAGTGATTGGATTTGAATTTTTTTTTTGATTAAGCATGCCCATTAACTCATTTATCTATATTTGTGCAGGTGACACTTGGATTGGAGGATTGTGTAGCGAATGTTTCCACTAGATTATCAATCCTCGTAATCCCACTTGTTCTTCATTTTAGATCTTTACCTTGGGAATATTTTTATTGGGCTTTACTTCAAATGGTTAACCCTCCTTGCCTAATTCTTACTCTTATTTACTTTCCAGGGCTTCATTGAAAACGATTTCACTAATAATGCTCATAATTTATATTATGTTGCTTCCCTATCTTTCAAGATCAATTATTTTCAAAATGACTAACAGAGTGTGCGTTTGATTTTTCTCTTAGTTTAGTATAACCACTTTATTTATTGTACATAATTTTACGTCCTTCTTTACTTAATTTTTCAATCATGTAAATGGGTTTTACTCTTTTCTACCATCATGGATGAATGATACAATGAATGAAATTATCTGCATTAATAATCCAAGAGGCAATGAGTATCTTGGTGAATAATATCAATGCAATTTCTAAGTTTGAAAATCTTACATCTTCAAAATCGTATTCCACCAAGATCATATCCATGGCAATAAGCTAAAAGGAGGGTGAATTCTTAAATTCATTCAATGTTTATAACCTTGAACATTTCAAAAAAAATTAATTGATTATCAACATGAAAGGTTCAAATTCACTGATTTGATATCATTTTGCTCAAATAATGGTTCCCCATAATCTTGTTGATTTTTTTCATTTTCATATTATGTACTCAATCGTGAAAATCATTCTTGTTGGGTTTTAGTATGTATGGAAAATGCATTTGTTGAAAAATTTTCTCTTATTTCAATTCTTGGAACTACAATGTAAGTATTTTTCATGCACATCACCCATGCTATGTTGTTTTCCAAGATATATCCCATGCTACCTTCATCCCTTCTTGTTTTATTTTTTATTTTTTATATTTTTACTTTTAGTTTGATTTGAAGATTGATATTTTTCAGTTTTGGGTTTCTTTTAGTTTAGTTATATTCTCTTTCAGTTTTAGCTTTAGTTTTATCTCTTGCTTTTAGCTTGTACAATTTGCTTACATCTTTTAATTTGGATGCAGATCTATTCCATGAGTTGATTTGACTTCTTAATTTGCCTTTGGTATTACTCTTTAAATTTGAGTGAGGGGTTGGTCCAATTCTGGTCACATACTAAAGAAAATTTACAAGTCATGAGATGCATGGGATACTCTGTTTGAATGAACATTCATTAAGTTCATAGTTGTGGGTATGGAATGATAGTTTTGGTAGGGCACATGTGCTTACTAAGCATACCATGATAATCCATAAGTATAGTAAAATGTCTATATACTTTTTTCTTTGAGCTCCATCCACTTCATATTAATAAGATGGTCCATACTATGATGGTTTCGGGGAATACATGTGGGTTAAAATTAAATGTATAGCATCTACTTGGAAAATCAAAGCAACTCTTGTATCACCCTACTTCCTTCACACCCTATGTGCATATGCATATCTATATATAAATATAAAAGGGTGAGCATATTTTGAAATAAAAAGGAAGTTGAAAGAACTATTAATAGTGTGGGAAGTACAAGTAAATATGTTTGGGCTATGGATGCTCACGGGAAGCGGGGCTACGCTTGTATGGTACCGAGACAACTTTGTCAAGACTATGGATGCTCACTGGAAGCGAAGCAATGCCGGGAAAAGAGAGATGAGTAACACACTTATGTAAATGTTTGTTTGTTATAAAAAGTGTAAACTCATGGTTAAACCAAAGACAATCTAAATATTTATCCTATTAAATAATTTACCTCACTATCTGGCTCTTTGAAAAAGGTGTGTTAGATTACAAGTACTTGAAATTTTGGATTATATCTTTTAAAAACTTGGCATCATTGTGGTACCCATGATTATTGGAAAGTTGTCTACAGTTTGTTGATCTTGTATTTAAAATTCAGATCTGAAGTAAAGGCCCTAGACTTCTATTGATAGATGTAATTGGTTCTTCCAGTATGTCGCCATTTGTTGTGGCCACAACAACCCCCGTTTACTTTTTCTCTCACAAGCGAAAGGAAAGGGGTCCCCTACTAAAATTTGAATACTAATGCCTAATCATCTACTACTATACACCTAATGTTTATTCTTAATCTACTTTGAGGGAGTTGGGGGTTTGATCTTTATTCATGATTGTATTTATGGACGTTTCTTAATCCTTTTGATCTTATGGTTCTTGTCTTATAATTCTTCGTTGACATTTCTATGATGAAATTGACAAGTTATCTTTGGGACCTTGTGCAGATTTTGAAGTATTTGATTATCCTATATCGTTGTAGATATTGATGTTCTATTGCACGCCTTGAATGAGTTTGATCTTGGGGATTTTTTAATGGATTACTTAAATGAAGAACATGTTTTCATTTTGCATCCTCTTGCATGCATGTTGTGTCTAATGCCTCCATATTTATGCTCTTATATATCGATCATATTCTTTGGTTTCACTCTTAACTTGAATCGAAGATCAATAATCCTTATTTTGAGTTTGAGACTTGGCATATGAAGTTTTCAAGAAACTTATCTACAATCACCCATGGTTATCTTTGAACAAGCCCAACACTCATTCGTAAGTTTGATTGAAGGAAGGGAATGTGATGCTTTTGGTATAATGATAGTGTCTTCTTAATCGCATAATTGATCTCATATTTTATGTGGCTGATGGAGAAGGTTCGAAGGGATACTTCATTTACATGGACACTCCAGCCTTGAAATTCATGTGGGGAAATCCCTTGATTCTTCTTCCTCTTTCCTAGAACTCTCTCTATTGGGAATCATATTTGTTGTTTGAATCCAATAGTCAGCATTATGGACTAAGCCTTGTCTTTCCCAAACCTTAGTCAGTTTTTTTCCTATTGGATACACCTACCACACTTAGAGGGGGGGTGAATGAGTGTGGGGCTCTTTTTCCCAAAACTTCCCTCTTGCACAAAAACTCATCAATTAGAATTCAACATTTATTCATTACCCATTGTTGTCATTTATAACCAGTTATATGTGAGCACATATCAGCAATATATCATACCACAATGAACACAAAGAACACAAGATGTATGTACAATTTTCTTTTTATTACGGACTACAATCCTTGGGGTTTATCAACAACAAATGAATAGAGTACAACTCTACAAGAGCACTATCTCTATATGCAAGATTCAGCTTACACCCTCAGCACCAACTGAGATGAGGCAAAAATCCTCGATAGATATCAATCTGTCAAAAGGTACGCGACCTGTCAGTAGTGCAGCCCGCATGTGCATGTGCCCTGGATCACTACACCCCGCGTGTGAACGCAACCAATGTATAATGCAACAAACATATGCTTCTGAGAAACATGCCCAGATCATATGCAACCTGCAATCACTTTCTCTTTTGTCTTCAACTGTCCAAACTGACCCACATCCAGTCACAACACATCCAAGCTCTCCAATAGCTTGCTCATGCTCCACATCAAATCAATATGAATGCTATCTCAATCATGTATAAATAACTAGTATACCATAGCAATCATGTCACTACTGAATCACAAGAGTGTTTCTCACTCCATCAACCA
>SNQJ01S0000003.1:258288-331622 GCA_010110895.2 Picea sitchensis | reverse complement strand
ATGGCCATAGTATAGATGCTTTAAACAGTACACCAAATGCATCCACTATCTTAGACTGTTATCAAGATCATATTGCCTCCTTTAAAAAATTGAAAGATGATGAGCAGATTGAAAGTTCAACAGGTGAAAGTATTGGAGCAACAGTAGATGTTGAGGGCAGCCCATATCTTCCAGATTTGTAGTTTAAGGAAGACAGTTCACAACTTTCATGTCTGCTGATAGAAGAAATCTTTCAAGGTAATATTGATGATTATACCAATGATTGCAAATCTGCATTATACCCTGTATCTGATGCATTTGATATCTCTGATTTGAAAGAAGAATTAGTTGTAAAAGAAGATTTGTCTTCTTTCTTTCAAGAGGTTTCCCATGATGTATTTTCACCTAAGATTAAAGAAGAAGATCAGCAGGTTGCTCATTTTTCTAAACAAGACCAAGGAGCTTTGAGCTCACCCATCTTTGATGAATACTCTTATGAAGAAGAGCAGATCCCTTTTGTTGATTTGAGGAACAATCAGCCAGTGTATGACAGCTATGAATTAAATTTTGATGAAGATTTGAAGAAGTGTCAAAATCATACTGCACAGCTTATTTCTTCATCTGATGGAGAACAGTATTGTGTGGAAAATAGCTATCCCGAATCTGCAGAAGATATTGAACAGTCATTTCCACAAATTAGTAAACCTGCATGCACTGTGCTTGAACCCGGATCTGCAGATAACAGTAAACAATTTATCATGAGCAGAGAAATCAGTTTGCAGCCTTGTTCATATTTGCAGACAGCTAAAGGTGCCAGCTATTCTCAGGAAGAGGATATGCATAGATTTTATGATCTTCAGCTGAAACAGCAGCAAGAGGTATTTGTTTTTAGTTTTATAGATCCATTTGCTCCTTATCTGGAATCTTTGAGCAGCTTAGATGTCATATCACTTTTGTCAAAAGAAGATCGGTTGTTCTTTTCCTTTGAATTTCATATCAACATTCTTTGGTTTCCTGCATTCTTCGTTTCCGGATCAAAAAAATCAGCTAGTCATCTCTTTGTATGGCTTCACTGGAAATCTTATTACACTTGATACAATGACATGTAGCTAATTAGATTAGGGTTTATATATAAATAATCTTATTGTATGAGAATTTGGTTCCGAGTTTGTTTCATCTTGCAGCAGTCATTTGTTTTCAATAATGTATGTTTTGGGTTTGATTAAAGATTGCAGAGGTCTGACTCCATAGCCCAATGGACTAGACACTGGAAAATTGTGAATGTTTGCAGACCAGATTGCAAGGATTTTCAGGTATCTTCTCAATGCAAGTGCAATCTCCTTGGAAAGCCTGTTGTTACTGCTACTCAAATGATAGAATCCATGATTAAGTCTCCTCGCCCTACCCGTGTTGAAGCTACGGATGTGGCTAATGTTGTTCTCGATGAGACTGATTGTGTTATGTAGTGATGAAACTCTTGCTAGGCACAGTCTTATATTCAGAGGATTGATCCCACTTCTGGAAGAAGGATCAGCAAAGGCAACTGATTCTGAATCTACTGAAGTGATTTTGGATGTTGCTCTTAAAAAAACAATAGCAAAAGGTTTATGTAAGAAGGGTGATGCAATTGTTTCTTTACACCGCATAGGAGTGACCTCTGTTATCAAGATTTGTGATGTGAAGTGAGTCATTTTGCTACAACAAAATAATATGTGGCAAGTCTTGGGTCATGCTCTTTTTCCACACTTCAGTGCTTCTTTGGAGACTTTGGCAAACCAGAAAGCTCATTTTGCTAGTTTAAAATATGCTTAGTTGAAAATACTCTGCAGTTCTCAGTTTTGTTAAGTTTTGGAATTAGTAATCTCTCTTCATGTTTTGATATTATTACTTTTCAATAGCTAAAGATATTGGAGAAAAATAAGCCAGTGAAAGGTTTTAAATGGAGTTATTACATGACAGTCACGGCAGATTTTGAGGGACATGGAAGATACCTGGCTATATACCATTACAGTGAGTCATGGGAGCAGGAAGCACATCGAATCTTCACAGTAAAGGGTTCAGCCATCGCCATGCTATTGGTGAAAGTACGCAGCTCCAGATCATGGGAAAACAGGCTATTTCATCATTATACTCAGTACATCATCCGAACATGCCGTCAATACCATGGAGAAATCATCATTCCGTTTCAAATTTGCGAATTTCAAATTGGTGTATAAATTTATTCATTCAGCAGGAAAGTTATAAATTTTCACCGACGTTTCTTCTATGTGGTCTGGAGAAAGACACAAGTAGAAGGATATTTCTTTTAAACAGGTTGAAATAGCTGTCTACAATGGTGAGAAGGACAGCGAGGCACAAAAACTCATGAAAGATTCCACATAACAGAATCGATCTTCCACATGGGCTTTCAGTACTTCCTGCCATGATAACAAAGGATCATGATGATTTATTTTGAGTCTGAGAGCAGTCGTCCATATCCCAATCCCGTGATTCTCTCATTCAAGCCCATAATCAAAATTTAATATCCCGTCCATTGTGGTAAGTTGGCGATTAAGACTCAAGTTCAGCAGTCAGTCGATCAGCCAAGCGCCTAAACTGATAGCCATCATCATGCACTGAGTCCGTGTATTGATTAAGCAGATCAAACACTTCCATGTGTTGTAAGATTTAGTTCGGGGTTGTAGACGACGTGTTTTGTGTGTTCGTGGGCACTCTTCATAATTTGCCATTGCTGAGACAAGATTATGGACTTACCAAGAATGCCAATGAGGTGATGGTCACGATAGAAGCATTTAAAGCTCTGCGCGACAGAGGGTCATTTCCTACTGATCAAGTACTGAATCACTTTGAAGGCTCTTTTGCATTTGTTCTATTCGATAGCAGTTCCAAGACTCTTATGGTTGCCAGTGACATTGAGGGAAAATGTTCTCTCTTTTGGGGCTGTACATCAGATGGTTCATTAGCATTTTCTGATGATGATGAAGTTTTGAAGAATGGATGTGGAACATCGTTTGCACCATTCCCTGCTAGTTGCATACCTCATTTGCTTGGATTGTTAAGGGTGGGATTAGTAGAAGCACAGAAAGTAGTTGCAAAGGCCATCTATGCAGTATCACGTGGTGGTCTGATAGATCATGTTGGGAGCAAGATATTTGTTACTGAGCGTGTTGTGCCCTGTCTCTGGGACCGACTTCGCGCTAACTGCCAAGACAAGTTAATTGGCGACCTTCTGACTGGGGCATTAAGAAATTCATGTAGTAATGTTGAAGGCTTCCTGCAAGCAACTTTTGAGGTTGGTGGAGTGGAAATCCTTGTGAGACTACTCCTTTCTGGTAGTCCAGTTGCTCAAGCCAATGCATCTTACCTCTTAGCCAACCTAATTTTGGCTTCGGAAATTAGTAGTGTCAGAGTGAATGAGATTGGCACTGTTAAATCCCTGCTTAAGCTTTTGGGTCCTGAAAAATGATGTATATGTCCGTGTTGAAGCAGTTGGTGCACTACAAGCTCTTTCTTCCAAATTAGACAATGCAAAGAGATCTTTGGTGGATGCAGGTGGCATTCATGTTTTCATCAGTGCAATTTTAGCTCCTTCAAAGGAGTTTTCTTGTGGAGCACCTGTCCAAGATTTGCAAGAAAATGCTATGGGTACTTTAGCTAATATTTCCGGTGGCTTGTGCAGAGACGTGCAGTTGAAGCCTTGTCTTGCTTGTATGGCAATGCTTACCTCCACAGAACTTTGTGTCATGCAGAAGCAAAGAAATTGCTTGTTGGACTGGTAGCTACAAGTAATAGTAAGGTGCAAGAAGAGATCACATTCTCTTTAAGAGTCCTATCAACTACTAGTTCAGATATCTGGAAATCACTTAAGGGACGAGAGGGTGTTCAGCTTTTGATATCTTTACTAGGATTATCTACCGAGCAGCAACAAGAATATGTTGTTTCTTTTCTTTCTATTTTATCTATGGAAGTTGACGAGGGCAAGTGGACTATAATAGCTGCTGGTGGAATACCTCCTCTTGTGAAACTGTTGGAAACAGGCTCTGTTAAAGCAAAAGAAGTTGTTGCACTTGTATTGAGAAATTTGTGCTGTAATAGTGAAGATATTTGTGCTTGTGTCCAGAGTGCAGAAGTTGTTCCAGCACTCTTACACCTACTAGAAAATGCAGATATCAAAGTTCAAAAAACTGCCGCAGAGGCCCTTAGGCACCTTATTCAGAAAGCAGATCCTAGTATTTTATATCAGTTGGGGGCTTTACTTTTGGGAGATCATCCAGACTCAAAAATGCATGTACTTGAGGTGTGTGGTTGTTTGCTTTCACTTGCATCTCATGGAGACCTTTTGCGTGAGAGAACTGCTGCTAACAAAGTTTTCCAAATGGTGTTGGAAATGCTTGGCTCTTCAAATGAGGACATCCAAAGGATCCCAAGACTTTCACAGATTGGACGAGGAGCAGCTCATGTCAATGTTTACTGACATTGAACCATTCCACAAACAGCAAAATCCGTCAAATCAATCAGCTTCTAATCATACTCCTGTTGCATCATCAACTGCTTTGGATAACAGATGCTCAGAGAGACAGACAATTTCTGAGAACCCTTCAATGCCATAGATAACAACAGTTGTGCATTTGGATTTCCTTTTGTATGCTCTGCAGCTGTGGTGTCGTTGTTTAAATTATTTCGATATCTCTAACTTGTTTTTCCTCGCTTGCTTAGCATATCAATTCTTGAATCAAGCATTGAAGGTCACCTGAGGTTCAAACATCAAGTGTCAAAAACACTTTATCGAGCAGCTGATGAAGAATCTAACACTCTATGCAGGATCATTGCTGCTCTGCATTATTTTCTTCTCAAAGATAAAACAGAACTTTCACCAGCGCGGAAGGCTACCTGCACATATCAGAGGATCTAGAAATGCTTTGTATCTGAAGTTGTTGTTGTATTTATACACGATCCAGAAAAGGTTTACAGAGACATGGTTGCAATCGGAAACACCCTCCGTTGTGGTGGTGCAGATTGGTTTCCTTATTATGTTTCTGGAAGGCTGAAATATGCAATCGGTGAAAATCCTCATGTCCCTCCTAATCATGGAAGATAGTCACGGTGGATGTGCCTGTTGACCTCATACTAAGAATTGATAGCGCTATAAATAGAGGGAGGAGCTTCATCCAGCAAAGCCCTGAGGTCTTTGTTCTCTTGCAGGTAATCGAGATTCACCCAGTTTCGATTTTTGGGTAAGTTTATGTTTTCGATGGTTTAGGCAAGCCTGTGTGTGCTCATTAACCACTGAAAAGGCTGAATGACTCCATGGCCCAATACTAAAAGGCACATGGTCTGCTAGGTTCTTGGAGACCTCGCAGGGAGGTATCCATCCCAGTTGGAGCCAGATGTTAGCGATAAAAAACGCACCGACATTTTTGAAAGAACGATGCCTAATATTCTAGGGAAAATTTGAATAGTTTCCCAGACTCCAAATGCATATCTGAAAGCACCATTGGAAAGATTAGGATTTGTAGATGTCGATCGACTATTTAAGCATGCAAAACGGACTCTCCATGACTGAGAAATTTGATTTTGAAACAATTTGCGCTTTCACCAGCGCAGAAGGTAGAATTATGACTAGTTAGTTGTTGAAAGCTCCGCCTTTCAGCATCTAAGGAGAAGATTTTTGGGTGAGTTAGTTGTTGAAAGCCTGTCATCGCCAGAATAGCCAAATTTTCGCCCAGATCAGGATTTTTGGGGTTTGAATGGTTTGAAATCTTTTTCAATAAGCTGGTTATGAATTATCAAATCAAAATCTGAAGGCCATTCTTGGAGATGAAAGTCAAAAGGGAATTTTTGACTAGATTTGGTGATTTTCAAGGGCAAAATGATAGGGATTTTTGGCACACATCATCAAATTCGAATTCCACTTTCAAAGGAACAGATCAAAGAGCCCTGGAAGGCTAGCCTACACTTCATCAACTTTCAACCAATGTTTGAAGACCAAAAGATAGAGGTTGACCTCATCTTGAAGATCTCTCCTTATCTTTGGTAAATCAGTTTTGACTTTCTATTTTTAGAATATCAGATCCATTGTTTTAGGATCTGAAACTGATTGTAAAAGGATATAAATCCAAAGACATTTGGAGCACTAGGGGGTTCAATCTTGGATACATTTGGCCTATGTACTTAGACTCTTATTTTGATATGAATCACAGTTTTCTTTTGCTACTAATATCAAATTTTCTCATGTGTTTCATTGCTCTGTAATTCAATTCAATTTAGCTCAGCTATTAAGAACTGTCATCTTCTTATTTGGCTCATGAATTCGAATTGAATGAACTCTTACTATCTTGTATGACCATGCATGTTAATGTACTTGGTTATCTAGAATAGTGTTCTTCATACCCCATTCCAAATTACTGCATCTGATTATTAGTTTCTAAAAGCACTGGCTCATTCGAATGCATGATAAGTTGTTCTTCTCATTAGACATCCTCAGTCATCCCATTGATCCAGACACATTGATTATTGATTTCTTAAGTTACCAAGCATCCTTAGCCTACAACCCTAAGGAGTTTCTTGGAATGATAACAGTCGCGAACAATACATGGTGAATCTACATCTCAAAATAAAGAGATATACATGTATAGTATCCATCTTCAACAAGCTAAGTGTCATCTGATGGCTGGGGATGATGTTTTCAGAGCTCAAGCAACAACTTCAAGATCTTCAAAACTTGGGTAAGAGTGTAATGTGAGTGCATGACTTCATTACCCAGAGGTCTTCGACAGCTCGTCGTAAATAGACAAGAGGATCTTGGTGATCAAGCAGAGAACTTCATTGATTTTGAACAAGGATTTTGATTGGTGTTTTAGGATGGTCAGGTATGAGGACAAGAGACAAACTACAGAAAGGCCGACACGAGCTTGGTAAAAACCTCCCTTGGACAATAGCACGATAAATGATGAGACTCAGGCAACATGATATTGACATAAGTTGACGATGTAGGAGGCAATGCCAACTCTCCATATGCTCGGAGGAATAACCAAACGAAGGAGGACACAGCTCTATGAGAACAACTTCCTAAGGTCATACTATATCCAAGATATTTGACGAACAAACGTAAATATGTGCTTTGTCCAAGGGCAACTCATTGTGCTGCCAACAAAAAAGAAAAATACTTTTCCCTTTCTCTTTTTGGGGTATATTTGATTTTTTTCTTTTCTTTTTTCAATAATTTTGGAAAGATTTTGAAAGAAGAATAAAATAATGTTACGTTACAAAGGAGGAACGAGTGTCGCTAACATACTAGTTCCAGGTGCAAGGAACACACTGATGCTCAGAGCAAGGGGACATATGCAGAAAGGGGACACTCGAAAAAAACCTCCATGGGACAAAGGTGTCAAGACGCAGAGGCAAAGTGCTACAGGGCTTGCATATAAGGAATGCTTCAGATGGTTCAGTTGAGAGAAACATGGAGTTGGCATTAGGCCAAAGACACAGGTATGCAAATGTGATTTAATAGGACACACAATGGTAATGTCCTTCAATGTAATTTTAACGAGCCCAAAGAAAGTAAGCTCGGTCGGTTTTTCATTTTTAGAGAGTCTGAAAAAGCATAAAAGAAGACTCCACTGGGATACCTTTTTCGAAAATAGTCTAGTTGGTTCGAAAAAGGGGTAAACTAGCACTGAAAATACGACTATTCAAACTTATTTTAACGAGTGTGATAAAGACAAGATCACTTGGTAATCTTTTCATTTTTAGGGAGTCTGAAAAGAGCTTAACTATGGACTCCGTAAAGGTTGTTCTTCTTGGTTGTTTTAACGAGTGTGAAGAAATAAGGTTACTCGACGATCTTTTCAATTTTAGGGAGTCCTAAAAGAGCTCAACTATGGACTTCGTGGGGGTTCCCTTTTCGTAAATTTAGTCCCTCGGGCCTGAAAAAGGGTTAAAATCATACCTGAGAATACTCTTCTAGGAAACCGAATCTCCTAGAGTATACCTTTGTTTGTACAGTTGACCATCCAGACCAAAAAAGGGGTAAACTACCAACGAACAGATGTGACTTCAAATTTCAGTTTAACGAGCGTGAAAGACAAAAAGATCACTCGGCAATCTTTTCATTTTTATAGGGTCTAAAAAGGGATTAAAAGAAGACTCGTTTAAAATTCTTTGGAGTCCCGAGGGTGAGTTCAAGAGTGATAAAAAATCATGCAGATGAGGCTCAAACTCGTAATCTGGACAAGAGTAGCAGGGACTCCCGAGCCTATATTCATTACCAACAACATGGATGCCGAAAAAGCAAGCAGGATCTAGCTACGGCATCCATGAAGGGGAAGTCTCTACCACAACATTACGACACTTCTAAAGAAACAAAGAAGGTTCTGTGTCGCAACTCGGTGGGTTCGATCCTATGGAAAAGAAATAAAGACAACGAGATACAAAAAGTGGAGATGGAATCCTAACTTAAATGCTGAAGTTGAAAAAATGATATTTTTACCAAAGGACCTTCAAAAGAGACCCAAATCTCCCAAAAGGTTCCCGATACCCGAAGTAACCTCTATCGTAACCTTCCCAAAGAAACTCCTAAACCATACTAAATGATTTTCAATTTAGAAAAAATGACAAGGGGGTCCAAAAAATGACAAAAAGGGGCCAAAAAGTCTATAAATAGAAGCTGGCAACTCATTATCACCATTGTTGATTTGGGAAATTGACTCTGGAGCCAAAAACACCCCTTTGATAAAAGTGTTTATTTTGGGAGATTCAGTGGACGAAAAAAACTTCCGATTGGACCAAGTAAGTACAAATTCACTCCTCTTGCCTTTCAATTTTTATTTTATGCATTTTATTTCATTTTTTTGGGGGGGGGCGTCGACCTTTACAAAGGGTCGGCCCTAGGCATACACGGGTTGTCTTAGGACAACACACGTATGCACGTGTGCAAAAGAATTACTACACACGTGCATACACGAATGTCACCACTACAGCCCGTGTATTCCCCCAATTTTGTGAAAAAATTAAAAATCAAGATCTAATTGCCCTCCTAAACTGGTACTTGCAGGATGTATGTTCACTGGACGGAAAGAGAGCATGAAGAAATTGAATTTTTGGTCAATGAGGACCCTGGTGTGACTGTTGCATTGACTCAATGCAGGATATTGAAATTCTACCAGTGTCCATTCATACAGGCACAACTGAGGCTTCTGAACGCCTTGATAGATTATTGGCACCCGGATGCAGAGGCCTTCATGCTTGAAGTTCAGTCGTTGACTCCAACGACAGAGGACATATACTTCTTGACTGGCCTCTCGAGGAGAGGGGAACCAGTCAACTTCCACACATTTCCTTTAGGGCCTCATAACATAGCGAAGTTGATTGGGCTCCTTTGTGAGGTAGGGACTGACAAAGTGGGCACACAGGTGCCGATCAAAAAGATCTCTAACCTATCACTGAAAGTGATAGTACTGCTGATTGGGTGGATCACTGGATCTTTTTCACTTCACCAAGCGTCTCGAGCGCACATGCATTGTGCGGTGCAGTGTTTGAATGCACACGTGTTTGAATGGAGCACGACATTACTTGACTACATGAAAAGGGAGTTGACTGAGTTCTGCATGCGGAGGCACAGAAACTTCAGGTTTGGTACCATACTTTGTGCAGTTTTCTTCAAGAGGGTGCCCAGTATTAGCCCTTTAGAGATAGTACAAGGTCACGCAGCCACAGTCCCAGCTGTATGTAGATGGGCGGCACTATTGTCACGCCAGGGTGGTGGAAGGACCGTGGAGGCCTTCCATGACAAGTTCTTTGACTGGTGGTCTCGCCAGATTCTAGTGATAGAAGACTATCCATATGTTGGCATTGACTTTTCCAAAGACCCATATATGGTTGTTCCTCCAGGAGTAGTGCGAGGAGAGTTGGGTAAGTTTTTAATTTTCATAGCTTTTAATTTTTATTTTCTTTTATATATATCGTTTTTTTTTTGTGTACCAGAGTATCTGACAATGATTTGTTTATTATGCACAGACATGGGACCAGTGCGTCCAGCTAATTTTGTGAGGACTAGACGACGTCCTCGTCCAGAGGCAGGAGCAACCAGAGCCACCGGATCGGCAGGAGCAGCAGGGGGGCCTCAACCTGGGGAGGCCAAGAGATTTTTGAGGAAGGTAGATCGGAACCTTACCACTCTTACTCATGCTATGCCTATGGCAGAGATTAAGGATTTGCCACCCTCTAAGCAGCCTCACGTAGTTGGGGTGCAACGAACTTGGGTCCAACTTTTTCGGCGTTTGGAAAACGTTGTTGTACACTACGGCTGGGCCAACAAGCCCCGCCCTTAACTAGGTTGGATTGTTTATGTGTCGTGAGCACTTTTGTACATTTTTTAGGGCATAAGCCCCGTGACTTCTACTATGTATATTTTTAGGCGTTCACGCCCACACTATACCCTGATACATTTTTCAACATATATATATATATGGCTCTTTTTTGTCTTTTATGCTTTATGGATTATGTTACAAATGTATTTACATGTGCGTGTGTGTTTTTTGTCTTTACACATGTGCAAAATGCCAATCTAATATATGATTAGCTAGAGTATCAGTGATGTGATTTAATCTCCTAGGAACATGAATGTAAGTAATGTAATCAAAACTTTGTTCTAAGAGACGTACCCTAAGGAACTGTCGATGTAGGGTAGGGTCATAAACGCGGTAAACACCATTTAATTGAGACACAACCAGTTGAGCATCTAAGTATACCCGGAGGTGAGAGATACCATGCAACAAAGTGTCATGAAGCAACTCTATGACTATGTTGTATTCGACAATGTTATTTGTAGCATTACCTAAACAGATACCTCCTGAGGATAGCAATTGTACTTGAGGTGTAAAAATCACCCAAGTTGTGGCAAGCCTCCGAGTGTGTCGACTAGCACCATCCACAAACCCCATGAACACCTATGATTCACTTGACATCTACCACAGTGAAAATAATGTCATAAAAAACGACACTTGCATAAATGCAAAACACAAAAAGTAAGAAAAACAAATGTACATAGACTATACATATGTTACAAGAAGTCATTGAAAGCGACCCACCTACGAGTAATACTTCTTGAGGTAGAGCCCATTTATAGGCTAAGCCAAAGTGTTTCCCTCAAATTTAACCAGATGATAAGCCCCTTTTTTAAGAACCTCTTTAACAATGAATGGTACGAACCACATGGGTTTGAACATGCCTGCCCCTAGGGGATCCTTATCTTGGTCATAGACTAGGACAAGGGCGCATTCAGAAAAAATCCAAGGGCAAACAGACTGATCATACTGACACTTAATTTTTTGTTTGTGAGCCTCGTTGGCCAAGGCTACGTCTCGATCCTTCTCATTGAGTTGTTCGAGATGTAATAACCACTCTTCAAGCGATGAAGTGTCTGGAAATAGTTGTACTGCCAATTTTAAAGAGGGGATCTGACATTCTATGGGTAAAACTGCTTCTAGCCCGTAAACGAATTGAAAAGGTGAGAAACCAGTTGCAGTCTTAATAAACGTTTGGTAGGCCCATAATGCATAGAACAACATCAAATGCCAAATTGACTTGGTTGAATTGATCATTCGTTGTAAAATATTCTTGAGGGATTTATTCACAACTTCCACCTGACCATTTGCTTGAGGGTAGTAAGGTGACGAATGTTCTTGCCTCAACCCAAGATTTGATGTTAACTCAGTCATCATTTTATTCTGGAAGTGACTGCCATGGTCAGTGACAATCTCTCTCGGGATGACGAACCTTGCTATAATTTGGTTAAACAAAAAGAGAGCTAATGTCTCTCCATCATCCTTGAACGTTGGCATAGCTTCAACCCACTTTGTAAAGTAGTCTACCGCTACAATGATATAATGGTTCCCCATTATTGAAGGGGGGTTGCATGTTGTGTAATCAATCCCCCACTTGTTGAAAGGACCAACTGTAATGACGGGAAACATAGGAGTAGGGTGTTCCCTCATCTTCCGAGAGAAGATTTGACACAGGTGGCACTTCTTGACCGATTCAACACAATCTTTGATTAATGTCGGCCATAAGTAACCGGCGCGTAAAATCTTTTTGGCTATTGTCAACCCAGACATATGACCGCCACATGCTCTAGTGTGGAAATCATTAAGGATGATTTAGGCTTCTTCATGAGTGAGACATCAGCGAAGGATGGAATCTATGCCTCGACGATACAATGTATCTTCAAGTATAAGATAGTTCTTGTCCTGATGGCGTATACGACGACGCTCATCATGAGAAGCAGAGGTGAGGCACTTCAAACTCTGGAGATAGACAAGTATATCTCCATACCAGGGGTCCAAAAACACAATCAAAAACATGTCTCCTTTAATAGGCGACTCTTCAGGAACAACATCACCTGACTCGACTGGAAGTTCCGATATGAGTTCCGCAAAGACCATTGACTTTTTGGATTTTTCCGAAACAAAATCTAAGTCAAATTCTTGGAGGACAACTATCCATCTACTGATCTTTCTGTCAATTACTCGTTGTGTCAACATGTATGGAAATGGATTCACAATTGAAATGACAGTGGTATTTCGAAACAAGATATAATGACGAAACCATTGGACAACATGAATTGTTGCCAACGCAAGTTTTTCAACATGGGAATAATTAATTTCCAGTCCAACCAGGCCTCGAATCAGATAATAGATCACGTACTCAGAAATCACATCATCCTCATGAACCAAGACCATACCAATGGTTCACTCTGCTACAGCCAATTACAATAAAAATTATTTATTATAATTGGGTGGTCGAAGTAGAGGGGCAGACGTGAGGGTGCATTTCAAAGCATCAAACGAGCATTGAGCAGCTTCGTCCCAATAAAAAGGGACATCCTTCTTGAGTAAATGAATAAATCCCTTTGTGATCTGAGCATATTTTGCAATGAAACATCGTAAGAAGTTTTCTTTTCCTTGCAAACTCTGAAGTTGAAGGATCGTGTACGGGGGAGGCAACTGAACTATTTCCTCAACCTTGAGAGGATCGACCATGATCCTCATTGTCGAAACTATGAAACCTAGAAGACGACCTGACGTAACACAGAAACTACACTTGTTTGGATTCAAGCGAATCCAGTAGGAGCGACATCGCTCAAAGATGAGTCTGGGGTGCGTAGGATGATCATCTCTCTTACGAGATCGTGATGCTAAGTCATCAAGGTAAGCCTCAACTATGTATTTGAGATCATGGAAAGCGAAAGGCATGGCCCGCTGAAAGGTAGCTCCAGCATTTTTCAGACCAAAAGGCATTTTTCGATAAGAGAATGTACCCCATGGACAAATGAAAGCAGTTTTGTGCAGGTCTTCGAGTTTGATCTATATCTTATTGTAGCCCGAAAAAACATCCATGAAATAAAAGCCCTCCCATGCTACGCATTCATCAACTATATGGTCAATAAATGGTGTGAGGAAATTATCCTTTGGACAAGCCTTATTCAAATCATAGAAGTCTGTACAAACGGGAATCATAAACTGTTTCTTATCGACTGCAATGGGGTTTGACACCCATTGAGTCAAGTGAATGGGGTAGATAAAACCTGCCTTAAGAAGTTTCTCTACTTCAGCTTTGATAGATGTTGCTTTCCTAGGATTGACTGGACAAAGATTATGTCGGAACGGATTAGTGTTAGGATAAGTCATGATTTCATGTTTGACAATTCTTGGATTGATGTCTGGCATTTCCTCATAAGACCAAGCATAAACGTCACGGAATTCTTTAAATAAATCTGTGTAGATTAGAATCTCTTCGGGGGAGAAATCAGCTCCGACGAGGACATCCTTCGTAACG
The DNA here is from genome assembly GCA_010110895.2 of Picea sitchensis. Lineage (NCBI taxonomy): Eukaryota > Viridiplantae > Streptophyta > Pinopsida > Pinales > Pinaceae > Picea > Picea sitchensis. The sequence goes on along the minus strand of SNQJ01S0000003.1, from coordinate 317,810 downwards.
CCAGGGGTTCTGGAGATATCAATAGTTATCATTTCAGCGATGGATACCATATTAACCTTGGCATAAACTATGTGTGTAGCCAAGGGATTGATAGGACAAGACCTATCTCCAGTCGTCAAAGTGAATTCTCTTGCTTCAATTCTTCTTAACTCTGGGAGGATGTAAGATCTGTGATGGAGATCATCCCAGGGTTTGTCCAGACTGGTCATTGCCTCTATGATTTCTTCGTTAGAGGGCAGGACTAAGTCTAAAGAATCGGTATCGGCAAGGGAACCACGAGCCCAAGTAGGCTCTGAAATTGGATCCAACTCTTGTGTGGGATTCGGATCGGGGTCGGTGGAAGTTTGTTGGAATATAGAGTACGCAACTTCTTCCACGGACAAGGGCATGGATATGCCATGGTGCCCTGTCCCTTCCATCATTCTTGATGGGGAAGGAAGAGTCCACGAATCATGAAAGTAAGTCGTACGAAATGACGAGACTTGAAAAATATCAACCTTAGGTTGGATTGACACGAACCTAATATCGACGGGAGGGGGCAGGTAATCAAAAATACCCATTAAAGGTGGTCACAAACCAACCCCTATGTTGACGATGTCGGGTTGAGGGTTATCGATCATCGGGACCATGGATGCCCCCGATGAAGGGTCAGGATGAGAGAAAGACAATTGATCAATGGTCACTATCCGGTCCTCGTGTGGAAACAACAAGACCCGAAAAACAGTAGCAACCACTGCTTGCATAGCATAAGTCTAACTCCTTCCTAACAGAAGATTATAGTCGAGCTGAGCATCGACTACTTCAACTTTGACACACACATTTTTCCTCCTAACTACACAGGGAAAGAGGGAATGATGACATGTGGTTGGAAAGAACAATCGTCGAAAGCGGTAAGAAGAGTTGGTGATGGAGACAAAACAGTCTGGCCTATGGCCTTCCAACACGCCAAAGACATTATGCATGTCAAGGTGCCCTCATCAACCACTGTGTAAATGTTCTGTGTAAATGTTTTCGTGGTATAATCAACTTTTATCTGAAATGGAACATGGTAAGGGAGACGAGGTTTTAAGTCGGTCGTATCAAGCATGATCATGCCTGGATTACAAGTCTCAGTAGATCCTAAAGAGGCTAATAGAGCCTTTCTCTGATAAGGGAAACTCTGGAGGACTTCCAAAGAAGACATCGCACAAGGGGTTTGTGACAAATTCTCCACCACAGAGTAGTTTTGGGAGACCCTTGCATTCGGGTTGTGAGAATATTTTTTGAATGAACCATTTGGGATGTGTGTCATTGTTTCACCCAACGTCTTCTCAATCTAGAGAGGAAGAGGGGGGATCTCAGCTTCTTTACTCTTCTTAGAGGAGCTAGGCATTATGTAATCATGCGGTCTAGTTGATATGTATGCATCACCTTTCATCATATACACATTCATGGACAAAGGATTAATCAAAGACGGAGGAGGTCCTTGATTTCCCCCTTCTACGCTAACCGAGGCTTGAGTTAAATTTTTCCCATGTTGGAATGGGTTCGTTAACACAACAAGTTGTTGTTGTGTCAATAATTTTTGGGCCTCCGCGAGCCAAGGGCACTGATAAGTTGGGTGGTCTCCCGTGCACAGATTACACAGATACTTCAATTTCTTCTTTTCAGTGTTGCCCCTGCCATCATTATTGGTAGGTTGCTTATCCCTCCTACCCTTCTTTCATTGTTTCTTCTTCCCATCGGGTTGTTGGTTCGTCCTTTGGGTTTGTCGATTGTACGTTGTGTACATCCAACATTTGGGTAGGGGGAGCAGTCGGACCTGTGGTCTGGCTGGCCACTGTCTATTGTATCGATAATTGTTGCAATTTTTTTGATAGTGGATCAGCAGTCTTAGCTTGTGTTGAACCGACAATACCATCGACATGTGGTCCATCTCTCTATCTAGTTTTGTCAATAATTGAAATAGGTGCATCCGGAAAGATTTCATAAAGTAGCCCAGATTGCGAGTAAATTAGCTCAAGTTGTTGAGCTCTCATTATAACATCTTCTTCAGAAAAGACTCCCGACATCGCTACATCTTTGGATAACTGGGGTACCAAAGATTTAAGGAACCACTCCAACAAAAATTATGGTGGGACTGGTACCTGTGTCAAACTCTTCTGGCGTCTCCATTCTCGGATGTGATTGGAGATATGGACCGCCTTGGTCTGCTCAAATTTTTCCAGCAATTCAGTGTTGGTATCGTATCTCACAGGTAATTGGAAATGGTTTAAGAAATCCATTGCCAATTCATCGAAGAAAGATTATCTTGAGCGGTCGAGCTCAATGTACCATTTCGCAGCACTCCCTATGAGAGTACATTGAAACAAGCCCAACTGGACGGAGTCGTCTTTCAATGAGTTAGATGAGCACCAGAGATGAAAAGTAGTCACATGATCGCCTAGATCTTCATTAGGTTTGGCTTCGAACTTGGGAATGTCCGAAGGCAACTTGGTCGGCATAGGAGGCCAATGTGGATTGTGACAGATGGGGTCATTCAACAACCTCGTTAAGTCAGGAAAATCAAAAGTTGCCAAGAACGGTAGTTTGAGCTGTTGATTATGACCATGGAAAAAGGGACCCAAATTTTGACTGGCACTAGGTTGCCAGGAAAAGTTTGGTTGCTAGCCAGGATTCTAGTAAAAACCTTGTCTAGGACCAGCAAATGGATTTTGTGCTTGTTGAGACATCGTTGACTAACTTTCGTAGAAGGACAAAGGAGGTTGGTCTTGCATTGCATTCCAAGGATTTTGAGAGGAGATGCCCCCTGACGACCCAATGGGCATAGGTGTTGAACCTTTTCCGGGGTTCCAATGACTTTGGAAGGGGTTTCCCCCTGTCGGCATCCATGACGAGGAAGCTGATCCTTGCCAAGGATTCCAAGGTCCTTGGGGGGAACGGATTCCTAGGTTTTCCCCCTTTGCAGGAATAGTACCTTGCATAGGATTCAATTGTCCATAACCGAGGTTGCCCCCAGTGGGGAATGCAGCGAATGAGAAAGCATTGTTATCAAACGCACCAAACAAGTGTCGAACCTACCGGTTGACTATTAGATGGTATTCCTTGACTAATCACTCCATACAAACAATAGTTCATGCCTGGCCCAGCGGATTGCTGGTGAGCACCACCGAGTGTAGGGAACAAAGGAGGTATGTCAACCCCTCCATAAGGGAAATCATTATAAGGAGTTGGAATTCCCCTAGTGGATCCTTGCAGATGAGTGTTTGAACTCCCTACCCCTACACTTAGAGTTGTTTGAGTGGAGTGAAAAAGGACAGCATTTGGATCAAAGCCAGGCATTATGTATGTGAACAGAGGGCATGTCTCATTCTGAGACAACGGAGCAGTGATCACCGCCAAAGATGGGAGAGGACCATTACCTGAAGTAGAGGCAGTCGAGACCATAGTGGCCCGGACTGATGACGGTTGGTTAGGAGCTATAACACCCCCAGTTGTAACAGTCGTAGAGGGAATATGAGAATTCCCTAAAGAAGTTGCGAGATTTGGTTCCATCTCTGTTTGGGATACTTCCAAACGCTCATAAGGATAGACCTATACGACAATGAGCGCTGAAAGATCCATAATCGGAGGGTTGTTAGGACCAAGAGATTGCACTCCAAGGTCAGTAATGGCTAGTTCCTCTAGGATGAGATGTTCTTCTCTCGAAGTTGGGTTGGACACAGTTCCCCATGGTCGAGTTTCTTCAAATGACCCTTGATGGTCTAGCTTCAACCTTAGTGGTGGTGGGGCTGGCTCCAGATCGATCGATGGTAGGCCAAGAAGCCTTCGTGACCAGTGGAGCTCTTGATCCTTCACTATGTGAGAAGATCAGAGACACACTAAGGCCTTTCTAACCGATTGAGAACAAACACACTCTATCAAAAAATTCATATGAGATAACACAGGCAGTCACTAGCTAGTTGGAAGAACAGTTACAACAACCAACACTAGAGCAACTTACCAGTGCAAGTGAAACTCGAGTACAGAAGCACCCTCCGGGTATACTATGTAAAGTGTGGCCCGGTGTCTATCCTAGGTACCGTGGTATACCCCCGCAGTGACCAGTGTAAGTCACTAGAATGATAAGAAACTAGGTTTCCAGCTCGCGAACAGTTGTCAAGTGGGTACAGTGGACAGTCGGGTGGACCACAATGAGTAGGGTATTAAGCCCGAAACCTATCCAGGGTATCGAGAGAAAGTGTTCTGAAAGACAACTGAGGACCTCGAATGGATTTGAGACCCACGAAGCTCTATGGAAAGTGCTAACGACGAAATCCCAGGACAAGTCCTCTATATGCGTTCCCCACTACGCTTGGTTCGGTTTTGGAGGGATTATCTCTGCTACCTTTCCGCACGTGACCTCGTGTTTATCCCCTGTGTTAGAGGGGGGTCTTGGAAAACTTTCACGATAACTAGAATTTGAACACTCCCTAGCTCTGACTCTTATGTTTATGTTTGGAAGCCTTGAAGAGTTTCCTCTCCAACCTAAATCAAGGCTCTAGTCCTAGACATGTTGGTGTACCCTACAAAACATAAAGTCTAAAAGATTTTATTTAAACGTTTATTTTAGTGGTTGTTTTTAAATTCATAGGAGATGATAATGAAACCTGTGATGTTTTATAGCGATGAAAAAAAGAACATACAAAGTTTTTAAAACAAAACTACTTCTTCAAAAAGAATTTACTTCAACTAACTTTTCAAAATTTCTTTCTAAGATCTTTTGACATAAAACTAAAAGTAGGATTTCACTCGACTACAAGCTACTTATTGTCCTAAGTCAATCAGCCAATAACTTATGAAAATGAACTTTTTCCTGATAATCTGTGCAAACACTTGACTACTTAACCAAACAAAGAAAAACATCTACTTTTTTTTGTTGTGCCTCAAAAAACAAAAAAAAATAAAGCCGGAAGATTTCTCTTTTTCCGAAGCAAAAACGATAAAAAAATCCAAGACAAGACAAGGCCAAAAAAATTTATGGCCAATCACTGACCATGGGGAGATACTGACAACCAAGAAGGCATATCAGATTAACTCGTTATCTCATCAAAAAACATGACAAAGAAACAGAAGAAGACTTTGAATGAAAAAGACAGCCATAATAGAGTCCAAACCTAGGCTAAGATGGTATGACAGAGACCACATTCAGACAAGAAAGACCTTGGGAAGTAAAAACTTGATAGGTAGGAGGATGAATGCCTCCAAAACAAATTCTGGACAAGTACGTGATTGTCTCTTCAACAGCTAGCGTGCATAGGCGGTCTATAGAAGGGAAGCGTGCGTGTGCACGGGGGAAGGCCCACTACATGCCATGTGTGCCTCTGAAATCCTTCAAAAAAAAAAAAAAAAAAAGTAGCTNACAAAAAAAAAAAAAAAAAAAGTAGCTAAGCTTCAGAAGAGGATACTGGTATTGAACACCAACACCCCTTAAAGGTTAAAAAAAAAATTACTTTGACACAAAGAGGCAAGAAAAATATAGCAAAGCAAAGCTAATCCTGAGGTTTTTACCTGACTATGGACTGTTCCATCAAAGACCTAGAAGGACCCAGAAGATCCCTAAGAAGGATCACTTTTGCAGGGGAGAGGATGACAACCTCTTCCTAAGAAGGATTTGATGGGTTCTCAAACACGCAACTAGCACTTCATCAGCAGCCATACATACGCGGGCTGACTAAAGGCAGGGCACGTACATATGCGACTGTCCCATTACATGGCATGTATGCCTCTTCAGACTCTTAAAAACATAAAAGAAATATTCTGGTAAGTAGAGCAGGGAAGACTGGTATTGAGAACCAGAACTCCTGAACACTCAGACCTTTTGCAGAAACTCAAAAAAGGCAATAAAACCAATTTCAAAATACCCAATAAAAAATCCCCAAAGAACCCTAAAGAGTCCTCAGCGGAGTCACCAATTCTAATGTGAGTGGGAAATCCCACTTACAGACTTAGCATTTAAGGGCTCTAATCATGCATGCAGAAAATGACCATTTAAAGGCCTCTACTTTTTCCTACTTTCCCAACACAAAACCCCACATTCATGCAATACAAAGGTGCAAACAAGATTAGGTAACACTACCTTAAATCCTTCGTTTGATGTTGATCCCTTCACTTTCACTCGCTCCTTGACTACAAGCCTCCTCCCAAAGTTGACCTGCATTCACACATGGACAAACAGAGAGATTCAAACATGCATTTTATATACTAATTGTTGGGTTAGATGTGACAACATCATAAAATAAATAAACAATTTGAAGACATGATATAGTGGGACGAAAAAAGTATTCCTTTTTGTATTAATCTTTACAAGAGTAAACTTACAATATGTGGTCGGCACTGCTCCTCAAACCTGGTCCTAGGCTCCTCTTCACAATGCACCAACCACTCAACCTCACAATACAATTGCAGGAAATTGGGGCAAAGGGGGGATAAATTTGGGCAAGGTTTCTATGCTCTTCTTCTTCTCTTTTTTAAATGGGACCCCTACCCCTTCTTTTATAGGTAGTTATCTAGTTGAATCATTGGCCATAGGTAGTCAAATGGTTTTAGCAATTTCCCAAAACTCAGTTTCTCGTCTGCAAATTTCCATTTTTCGTGCTTTTGTCAGTATACGCGGGTTATAGAAGGCCTGCATGTGTATGCATGAGTGCACACACGGGATGTAGAAGGCCAGGGCGCGTATGACTCAAAAAAGAGAGTTTTTTAGAAGAGCTTGGCTCGAGAAATTGGCAAATAGTAGGGCATGAGGCCAAGTATGCAAGTTGGGTGCAAATTAGGCTTATAACAGTCCTTATCCAGAACCCTGACTCATGTGTAACTTGGCCTCATTTTTCTAATTTTTATTTATTATTATTATTATTGTACATAATTTGTATATTTTTATTTTATTTATTTCTTCTTTTTGTTTTTATTTTACTTTTATTTATTATTTTTGTAATTACTTATTTCCATTTTACTCTTGGTTTTACAAAAACACATGTTTTGATTGCACATAATAATTTCCCATGATTTCCCCCAAAGTTATTGTAGATATTTACTTTTACATAGAGTAGATAAAATTCACTTTAAAAATATTCTTACATGGTTAAACTATTTGTTACATGGGGTGTTTTGCATAAAACCTAATGTATACTATGTACATCCTGATTTATCTCATATCTCCCCATAGAATGTGTGTGTGTGTGTGTGTGTGTGTGTGTGTGTGTGTGTGTGTGTGTGTGTTCATTTCTTTTATTTTTTATTTTGTTTTAATTTTCATTTCGATTTTGTTTTCCTTTTATTATCACCTAATTCCTATGTTGTACATATTCATTTTATTTTTCTCATTTGATTTAGTTTCATATTTATTTTAATTTAACTTTTTACATTTTCCCCCTCACTCATTAAAATTTAACATAATATCTCGTGAGACTTATCCCTAGGTTTCTTCCCATTGGTCCTCACCTTCACTTCATGGTAAATTCCATGGATAATTACCATTAAGACACACCTCCTAGCTTCATGGAATTACTACCTCTCCTCCCGAATATTTTCAAAATAAAATACAAATTATGCTATAACAAGACTTAAGCTTCGAGCTACTTTTAATATTTCTCCTTGTAAATATCCATCAGAATGACCCATTGAAAGTTTTAGCCCGATTTCTTTTGGAACCTTAGAGTATTTTAATAATTTTTTGGACCTCAAGCTTAACCATCGGGAGGTTCCATAAGAATGGTGCCATTAAACTTAGCTCATCAGAGTGAGTTGCACTCCCTAACTCGCCCTCTCTGACCATTAGACTCCAAGGGAAATTCATCAGAGTGACAAGTCATCGAAGCTCACACAAAACTCCTTAACTTACCATCCCAACCCATCATCGTCCAAGATTCATTAGAGTCTAATAGTGTTAATATGTCTTCGAAATCTGGTAGTGCTGAGTTGTTGTTAGAGTCTAATAGACCATCGGAGAGTAGTGTATTCGGAATATTGAGTTGTCGTGAGTTATTACCATTATGATACATGTCATTTCCAAAATCCATCATTAGATTTTACAGCCATTGTAATCCATTGAAATGCTAGCTCATTAGAGTGGGAAGTTTACGTAACTTCACCACTCTGACTACCCATGACCTCGAGAAGCTTATTTAACACATATTTTTATATTTTTGATAATTGCATGAGGTTGGGGGATTAATTTTTTTTTCTTTTTCTTTTTTCTTTTTTTCATAAATAATAATATAAATAATTGATGTATGAGACCCCCTTGTTTATGGGACAAGGGACATGATTGTGCAACAATTTGACTGTTAAATTTTACAGAGGTATACATAACCTACCCCCCTATGGATTTGAAATTGTGACCTCTTAGGAGGAAACACATTCTCTTAACTATTAGGCCCACCCACTTAGGTTGTAATTCTATTAATTTTTATTTATTAACTTTATTTTTAATGTAGGTTAATTGAATTAATTATTTTCATATTTTATTTTTTAATACTTTATTTTCTTATTTTAACTAGGATTATTGGCCAAAATTACAATACGAGCCCGAGGTCCTATGTATTCATTGGGTTCTTATACAAATTAGCTAAAAGGGACAAAACTATTTAAACCATTCAGTTTTGGATTTCCTTATGCATGTGGGATTTTTATTTTTAGGTTAAAGATCAACGACCCAGATTCATCCACAGGCAGATCAAGGGTTGTTGAGTGTTGATTTTCAAACGAACATATTTTGAGTTACAGGTGTCGGAATCAAGTCCATGATACCTCATTGGAAAGGTATAGAGACAAAGAATGTGTTGGGAGAGGTATTTAGGTTAGAACAATAATGAAGAAACTTATAAATCGCAGAAAATAGCAAGCCACGAATTTGGATGGAAAATTGAGTGTGCAAACTTCGAGCAGCCATAACTCATGATCTAAGAAACCAAATCAAGCAAGAGAGGAATAGTTGGAAACCTAATGGGGAGAAGAAAAAATTTAAAGAATAATTTGGACCAGATCAATAATAGAAATGCTCATAAAATTCAGGATAAAATGAGGCATAGATTTAATTGGAGATGGACTGTGAATTGTTCCAAAATGTGTATCTCAAGTTTTGGGTGGTCAAATCAAGCGTGAGATAACTCGTTGGAAATTTGGAATAGTGAAGAATATTCTAGTAAAGTCTTTTTTACTATATGAATAACTAAAATACTCAGAAAATTCGAAGAACAAAAGAAGACGTAGTTGGGCAGAATTGAAGATATTTCCAATAATGGTGACACGTGGAATTCATACAACGTGAATATGACAAATTTAAAAGTCTTCTTAACTTATGTCCATAGTGAAATATATTTGTTAATAAATATGTAAGAGAAATTTAATTGTAAGATAAAAAAATGAAGGGATATGAAATGAAAAGTTGTAACCGAAATAAATGAATAGTCGTGGGAATTAAAGAGTCTCTCTTATTTTATAAAAGAGAATTCATTGTATGAAGGGAGGGATTTTTTCCCATTGTAGCTTCGGATGATACTCTCATCTCTAATTCAATAAAGAGAAGAAAGCATTTTGGGATCATAAATGTTTCGCGACTATAAATGGGACTCTTCTTCATGTGTGCTTTTTCATGAGTTTCTTGAATAATTTGTTATATGAACTATTTTGGTACATGTTATTTAAGATGCTTATGCATTTACGATTTCTAATGGATACAGGAATGGTGTTGCAGGTGTAACTATTTACGCTTATATTTGTTCCATTATTGTTTTCATAAATTGTTGTTTGTCCTAAAATATTTCTACAACCAGTGATATCATCTTATATTGTATTACTCTATTAGCTTTTCCCATGCACAAGATAGATTAGAAGTAGTTAGATTAGATTAGTTTGTTTTTTTTAGATTATATTTATATTTAATTAGAATTCTTTGGGGGACAATACGTTGTTTTTCCCCTTTTTCTTCTTTTAATTCTTAGTGGTATTCAATCCCACATACTAGTCGGAAATGCCATCCCAAACAAAAGTAGTTCTAATTGGGACATGTCATCGGTTGTTCTCCCTTGCCTGCTTGATAGGACATTTGGACCCGTCAACACTCATGGATGATTTTAGGGGCTAAATTTTGTTCATGGGATAATTTTCCATGATTTTTACCAAAAAAAGATTCGCTATTCTATAAATGATTCACCCAAATTCTATATGATAAAATTATTTTACGTTAAAAATCGCCAAAAATTTATACAAACTATATAAAATCCTTAGAAATTTGAATATTTTTACAAAAATATTGCCAAACATTTATAGTTGGCATATGAAGGATTAGTAATATTTGCCAAGATTTCTACATTTTAAAATAAATTTCCATCCTTAAAATCATCCCTGTCAACACTACCAAAACCCTTTAAACTATCTAGAATTACCAAAACATTATCAAGCATTAGCCATATCATAATATGCTCCCCTCAAGCCTTGGTTGCAAACTGATAAGGTTAGCTCATTCAATAATTAATGCAAAAATATTAGAGTCAAAACTTAGAAAGGAAAAAATATCATAATCCTCATGATGCTCAAACCCGAGAAAATCTCTCTCTTCGAAGACCAAATCTCTTAAAGAAAAACTATATCTATATCAATACAACCATAATTATAAGTCTCCATAAATGTTTTGGTTGACCTAGTGTTTTTTTGTAATGTCCCACATCTATTCAATTCTATTATCTATGCATAAAATTACAACAGAAAATATAGTTGGAGAGTCTTCAGGGTGGCCAGATATGGTGAGACCACCAATCTTGACCAGTTAAGTTTTCAAAAATATACAGAAATAGAACCTGCCCAGGAGTGGGAAACTAGGTCTGAAGAGAAGTTTTTAAACACTGTTTTGCCAAGAAAAGAGTTATGTCTATAATGGCAGAATCAACTCATGGTGGCACGTGTCATTTCCATTTGGCAGTGGGTACGGTGCTACATATCTTTTCTTTGGGAAAGTGCCAACACTCACCTCTGAATTTAGCATGTCCTTATTGGCTAACTGAACATAGTAATCCTTGAGGCTCAATGGAGCGATGGAGCCAAAGGAGAATACCTGTAGGTGGGAATTTTTATAACCCCTATATTGGCGACTTGGTCTACTATTGAATTTGATTTTCATCTGACAAGATGGAAAGTGACAGCAGGAAGAGAGGGGAGTAAATTTTCCATCTGAAGAAGCCCATAGTTTATCCTCCATTTGGGGGTGAGATTCGAAATCAAGGATCCAATTTGCATGCGCGTAGCAAGAGAGATGATAATTTGAGAGTCCCCTTCCACCATGAGGGGGAATAATATTTCCTCGAGGGATATTTGGAGGCCATGAATAAGGGTTGATACCTTTGTCGCATTGTTACTATCCCAGCCCAGATTTCCATAGTAGACTCTAATAATATCCCTTGATTTGTTCCTAAATACGCCACCAAAGTCTTCCATTATGAGGTTTCCCTTTGAGGAACCATCAAAGTTGAGTTTGACAAAGCCAGGAGAAGGAGGGCTCCAGGAATAAAAACTAAGAGGAGAGTGGCAGAATAGAGGAGGAATCATCTGTTGAAAGGGGGACCAGAGGCACCAATTCTCTAAAATTATTTTTCCTCCTAAGGAAGACGGAATTTCTTGATCCGTCGAGTGTTGGATGAAAATCATCTCCTGAAGCTTGGCATAGAAGGACTCCCATATTGTTTCTCATGGATTATATTTATCTCTAAATATCCTTTTGTTTCTCTCTTTCCATAATGCCCAGGCTAGGAGTCTCGAGATCAATTTACATAACTGATTTAGAAAGGCTCTTTGGAAGGGAGATTCATTCTAGTTTTGAAGTGTCTGGACTATGTCACCATGGACTCAATCGGAGCGTCGACTGAGTGTGGTTGTTTTGTCCTAGAGGGAGTTGGAAAAGGGGCATTTATCAAGAATATGATCCATCATTTCAATGTTGTTCTAGCATAAAAAACACCAGAAGAGTCTATAGAAGTCGTGTTTGATCAGGTTCTCCCATGTGAGGATGTGGCAATGAGATTCAAGATATAAGAAGGTTGTGACCTTCGGCCAGAGCTTCGAATGCCACAGACGATTCCAGAGAGGTTATTTGGGTCTCTCATCTTCTTAGATAAGGAGATGATATGCCTCTTTGACTGAAAAGGTTCCCGCTGATGTATAGCCCCACCGTAGAACGTCTTCACTGACCCTTTTCTTGATATTCCTTTTTTTGACCTCTGCCCAAGTGTTTTCCCCTAGCAATTTGTTTGTGTTTCCTATCCATTGTTGTGGTTACAACCAGGTGTAGAAGAAAGGATCGGAATCATGATCCAAAAACTGGCATACATTGAGCATTTCTAAATCTAGAGGAAGATCTTAACGTTGTTATGGACTGAGACGGCTAAGAATATTTGGGAGTTGATGCCAGGAGTCAGTCCAGAATCGAGTTGATCTTTCATCCCTTAGTTGCCAGAAGTTTTGTTGTTCTATCAGGGCCCTATGAATAGTGGTTGCATTCCAAATGAGTGACCTTGTGATAGTGGGAGTGAATCTGATCAAATCTTGGTTGCTCTAATGACCCGCAAACCTGTGATTCTAGAGTTGTGCCCATGGGACCAAATTTCGAGTAAGCCATTGCCACCATATTTTTGCACTAAGAGTTTGATTGTTGATCTCCAGATCTCAAAGTCCCAAACCACCTGCAAACTTTGGGAGGCATACTCGATCCCAGTTGACCAAAGCCCATTTTTCATTGTCTTTGTCTCCACCCCAGAGAAAGGAGAATTGGATTGTGTGAATATCCTTGAGAACCCATTTGGGAGTCGCGAGAACAGAGAAGAGATAAATCGACATGGATTGAAGGATGGAATTGATAAGAACCAGATGCCCTTCTAAGTTTAGGGACCTTAAGGACCAGGAAGAGAGTTTATTCTCCATCTTATCCAGAAGCCCGCGCCAAGAACTATGCTTTAGGGCCAAGTCGGTTAAGGGATCCCTAAGGTACTTTATGGGAAGGGAGGAAATGGACTACCCTAGGATTCTTGAGTTGTTTCGTTGTGTTATCGTGGGAGTATTGAAGAAGAATATATGAGATTTCTCAAGATTCAAAGTAGTGCGAGAGGCAACCAAGAAGGTAAGAAGGATTTCCCAGAAAGCCCTGGCTTCTTGAATCGAGGGGTTCCCCATAAGGAGATTTTCATCCAAAAATTGTTGGTGGGTAATTGAGGGACCATTGTGCAAGTTTGTTCCTTTTAAATTGCATGAGGTTTAAGAGTTCTTGAGAATTTGACTCAAACCTTTAACCATCAAAATAAAGAGAAAGGGAGAGAGGGGTTCACCCTATCTAAACCCTACGGAATGGGTGAAGTTTTTTGAGGGAGTACCATTGACAAGGATCAAGAAGAAAGAAAAGAGGTAAGGGACATGATCCAATTAATCTAGGAGGGGCAGAATTCAAAAGCTAAAAGGACACTCGCAATATACTGCCAACTTAGTTTGTCAAAGGCCTTTGAGAGGTCGAGATTAAGAAGCATACCAGGGGTTTTGTGGAAATTTAGAGAGTGTGTTACTTCATGATCCAGGATAATTCCATCCAATATTTTCCTTCCTTACATGTAGCATATTTGTTCGGGAGAGATAAGAAGGGGAAGGAGGGGTTTGAACCGATTGTCTAATACCTTGGTGATAATTTTGTAGATCAAATTGCAAAGCGATATGGGGTGATACTTACTTGGAGATGCAACATTTATTTCCTTAGGTATGAGGGTGAGGAAGGTATAGTTGAGAGCGAGCAGGACCCACTACTTACTTTGAGATTCCTCAACTATTTCCCAAACATCTTACCTCACGATTTCCCAGCAGTGGTGGAAGAAATTTATCGTGAAGCCATCAGGTCTAGGATATTTTCCTTCCCCCATTTGTGCAATAGTATTGATCCACTTCTTGGACAGTGATGGGTCTCATGAGAGTGGCATTTTGTTCCCTAGTGATTATCTGGGTATATGATCATTTACCTTCTAGATTGATTTTGTTATGTCCAATTTTGTTTCTGTGAGCAGCACTTGGTAAAAAGTGAACAATTCATGTTCAATATCTTCATGTCGTTCCATGTGCTCCTTGTTCGTGGACCTATTGGAAACAATACGGTTGTGAATCATATGTTGGATGGTGGATTTATGGAAGAAGGTGATATTTTGTTCTCCCTTCTTGAGCCAACGTATTCTTTATTTTTTCCTCCAGAGGATTTCTTCTTGCTTAAGATGCTCTTCTATCTCGGATCTGAGAGTCGCCTCTTGGTGTTAAAGCTCTCAAGGTTGACCCTGGTTAATCATATTTTTTTGAATCTCCTCCATTTCATCTTCCAAATCCGTTTTGGCATTGAAAATGTTCCTGAATGTTGTTTTTTTCAATGTTTTCAATTTTCTCTTGAGTTGATTTAGTTTCTACTATAGGGTGTACATTTTGGAACTCCCATTGACTTCTAATCCACTCCACCAGTTCCGAATGGTGTCCATGAAGTCAGGGTGTGTGAGCCATAATTTCTCAAAATGGAAAGGCCTTCTAGCTTGAATCCCACTTCTCTACCAGTTTAGGCAGATCGACGAGTGGTCCGAACCTGTTGAAGAAAACATTGAGGTGACCAAGTCTCCACATTGATTTATCATTCCTTTAGAGACCAAGAATTAGTCAAGTCTTGAGGAAATATATTGAGAGCCTCCCCTTTTATTATTCCAGGTGTAGAGTCTGTTGGGGGTATCTAGGTCAATAAGTTGGCAATATTCAATGAAATATTGAAGCAGGTGTCCTTCAGATTAAGGAAGAAATGCCTGCCCTTATTCTCCGTCAGAGTGGTGATCATGTTAAAGTCACCTCCAAGTAACTAGACTTTCCCTAGATTTTTTTGTTTCATCTAAGTGAGATACTCCAACAATATGATTTTTTGGTCTACAGCTTGGGGGCCATAAATGTTGGTGATGTGGCCATGAACATTAGTTCCTAGAAGGTGAAAGGTGGTCGAAAGAGTGTTTTGCCTGGCTATAAAATTGTTGAGAATTATTTATGAGGGGTTCCATATTATGGGCAGACCCCCAGAAGCTCCTGAGGCATCAATTCCTACAAGTTGACTTCCTTTCCAAGGTTTCAAGAAAAGAGATTGAAGGGTTTAAATAGTGCATTTAGTTTCCTGCAACATAAGAACATTTGGTATGTCTTGTTCTATCTTTCTATGGATTATCCAGTACTTGGAGGGGTTATTGTTTTGGCATTTTTACAGGAAGAATGTGCTTTTCATTGATGGCAAGAACAGCAACGAACCAAACCTCGAGAGTGTAGAAGATGAGAAAGCTCAGAAGAGATAGCGGGTACCAGAAGTGCAGACGATATCCAAGAGACAGACTTGCAGGAGGAGAAAAGGTAGAGAAAACCTTATAAGTCAGAGAGATAATAAATCTCAGGAGGAAGAAAAACAGTGGTTGTTGGGTCACTCATCCCGAATACCCAATGACCGTTAGATCATTGTCCAGTAACCTGAGGAAGCGTAGAGAAGAAGTACATATAAGATTCGTTGGATTTGAGCATCGAGCATCAACACTCGTTGGATTCAGAAATACATTCACAAAGGTTAAGCCTTTGGATGAGCATAAGAGAGAGGACTTGTCAA
This sequence comes from Picea sitchensis, assembly GCA_010110895.2. Lineage (NCBI taxonomy): Eukaryota > Viridiplantae > Streptophyta > Pinopsida > Pinales > Pinaceae > Picea > Picea sitchensis. The sequence goes on along the minus strand of SNQJ01S0000003.1, from coordinate 302,158 downwards.
AGTCCCAAAGTCCTGAAGTAAGCAGGAACCATCCATTGTCAAGGCTGACAGATGGCACATGATCCACAACTCTAGAGCAAATCACTTCGAGAATTTTCAGTTTGAGATCTGAAATTCCTAAAGTTCGGAGAGACGGAGATTCAGAGTAAATGTAAACTGTCGGATTATTTTAAAGTGTAAGGAAAGGATAAGATAGAAAAGAAGGATCGCAAAAATATCGAACCATCAATCTAAGAACATGATCGACGAACAACATTTAGTTCATGTCTAAACATTGTGAGGACTTTACTGTTCAGGGATTCTCACTTCAAAAGAATTGGCAACTTGAAAAGTCAAAATACCTAAAGTCCCAATGGCTGAATTCCCGAAGTGAATGAGGATCCACGTCAGCAAGGAAACATGGTGCAATCAGACAATGACAAGTGTAAAGTTGATTCGGCATTTCAGGTACGTACAAATCACAAATCTGAGTGACACATGATAGCTACTAGGCTCTTGACTCGTCATCAAGTTACTTAAGTAAGTGACGTCACTTCGAGACTTTTACCACCAGCGATTAGCCTAAATTCCCGAACGTCGAATACCCGAAGAAGATCCAGACTGTCGATTGCCAGAAGGATGCGTGGAAGAAATCTGTGCAGTTCGGGGAAAGACACTTCGGAAAAAATCGAGCAAAGAAAGTTAAAAGTTGAGATTCTCGAACCCCAGAAACCCTAATTCAATATCAACCTTTTGATTATGAGAGACACATGTCAGTCGATCGCTAAAATCAAAGGAAGGAAAGGTTGGAAATTTGAGATTGTCGAACCCTAAATACCCAAAGGGAATGTGATTGTTCATTCGAGGAGGACATATGTCAGTAGATATTACATTTTGGAAGATTTCCAGTCAAAAGAAATGAGAAGTTGAGACTTGAAATCTTCGAAGTCCAGAGACCTGAAGGAGATCTCGATTGTCGATCCAAAAGAGGACACGCGTTAGTGGACTGTCAGCTCCATTAAAAAGAAAAGGAAGGTTGAAAGGTTGAAAAGTTGATATTTTGAACCCTGAATAACCAAAGAGATTATGATCGTCGATCCAAAAGGGACACGTGCATTGGATCGTGGACTCCGAGTGAAATGCTCTTGGAGAAAGAAGAGCTTGAGAATCGAGACTCCCAAAGCCCGAAAGGTGAAATCGATATCGTTCGTTAGTTTGAAGGGCCACATGTCACTTGGTCATTAAGACTAAGGATCGCATGTGGACGGAGGAAAGAAGGAAGGAAAAGACAAGAGATATGAGTCGTTGATTGAGGGAATCTGTTAGAGACCGAAAGATCGACAATCACGCCTGATTGTGGGATTGATAGTTGCTCGCAAGTTAATTTTCTAAGGGCAGGCCGTAATTAAAACCATGGTATCAGAGAAAGGGCACATGGTAGCTGGAGGTAGATTGTTGGAAGAAAAGCGGTTAATAACAAAACCATTTTTGGACGCACCCACAATCGTTCACCTATGCAAAGATGTAGCCCGAGGTCACATGCGACAAGGGGCTAACGAGAAGAGAGCTCGCGCCCGCAATCTCATGGTCATGTGAAGTTCATCACCCAAGGTCATATTGAAATAAAGGGGGCTAGCGCTCGCTAGACCAAGAACGTGAAGCACCTTTTGAATACGTGTTTGGTCACCGTCGGTGGTCACGTGAAGGTAGAGGCTTATAAGCCAAAGAAACCATAATTGACTGGCTGTAACTGACAGAAAAGACGAAGAGTTTTGACAGCTAGAGAAGCCAAATAATCTTTAGATAACTGCCATTGATGATTAACAAATACTGAATAACCGCCAGAGAAGACGATGAGTTGCTATGATGATCGGGCAGAGTACTCGATGTGAGAATGAAATGTAGAATAGAGAACAACGTGTGTGACTTCGATAGTGATGCATGTGGGTAGGTAGAGAGGCAGAGAAATTCTTGAAGAGGAGATCAGAGATGCAGTGTATAGCATGCAGAGGCAGCACAGAGTATAAAGAGAAGAAATATAATTTGAACAGTGTATCGATGTGCGCAACAGGAGAATGAACAAAGGATAGAAGCAGAATAGAGAGTAGAAGCTAGAAGAGATGGACCAAGTAAGTAAAGTTTTGTAAGATTCTATCAGGGTGGTAGGGTGGTTCTAGGGAGGATTGTAGTCCTCTAAATTCTAGTTGGTGCTAGAAAATATTAGTGGAGTTGGTGCTTCCTTCTAGTGGGTGCTAGAGAAACCTAGGAGTTGGTGCTTCCATCTAGTTGGTGCTAGAGAAATCTGAGAGGTTGTGCTCTCTACAAGTTGTAGCTTGCTATCAGAGGTTGTAGCCTCATATTTGAGTTGGAGCTCAAAGACTGTGATGTACATGAAAGTTTGATCTCAAAGACTGTGATGTACATGAAAGTTGGATCTCAAAGACTGTGATGTACATGAAAGTTGGAGCTTGATTGACATCCTAAGAAGAAGATGTTTTCTCCCTTTATGGGTTTCCTCATGAGAAATCTGTGTCTTTGTGCATTTCATGTGATGGATCAAATATTGTTTATCTATGCATGTTAAGTTATCAGTAACACATTAAATAATAATTTAGAAATATTCATAAAATAACAAAAGTTTCAAGCTTATATTATAACCAATTCACCCCCCCCCCCCCTTCATATTGATCCCTCGAACATTCCAAGATATAATCTTCATGGAGAAACAATGGAGGTGGAGGGGAAAAATTATGTCTACTGATCATATTTCCCAGATTCCATGAGCTTAGTTCCTAGGAATTTCATGCCTTGCAAATCCGTTTTACTGCCTCGCTTCTTGGGGTCTTTCACTGCCTTTTTCATATCCATCTGAGGCGTGTTCCATATGCCTAGATTTATTTTTTCCCATGCTTTGTTTAGAGCCTCCCTTATCAATTAGATTTGATTTGGGGAGATGGAGTTATAGGCCTTCCATTTACATGCCTCTTCCATGCTAAGTAGATTGAGATCTCCTATGTCAAGATCTAGCATTTCCTCATCCATTATTGTATCATTTTCCATGGTTATTAAAGCATGTGTAACCACATGTATAGTTTTCTCGAGAGAAGTGTTATGGGCCTATGCATTTCCCTGATTCTCTGTGGTTTGGGACAAGATGCAATGCTCCAAAGGGTTTTTCGGTCCTTGTTGTTGGACAGATGATGGGATTTCCATCTCTCCAACAGCGGGGGTTTTCTCTGGTAGGTCTACTAGTGCGTCGAAGTTGTTTCTTGTGGAAGCCTCTGATTGTTTTCCCTTGGGGGGGGCTTGTTAATTTGATCTACGCTTATTGTTAACTATGGTAAAGCATTCTTTATCTTGCAGCTTCTCTTCAACTGTTGGCTTGTTTAGAGGGAAATCCCTATAGAGGTTCCCGTGCTCATGACATTTTAAGTAACGAAAAGTAACATGATCGTAATCAAGTGGTTGGATCCATTCAAAATCGTCAACCATGAGGATGAAAACATCTAGAATCTCCTTTGGCAATGTACATATAGATGCATAGCCAAGCATAAGAGGTATACCTGTTGATTTTTGTTTGATCCACGATTTTGATAAATTCTCCAAGAAAGTTTCCAGTCTCCTTCAAAGTTTCTTTATCCCAATAATCCTGAAGCAAAGAGTATAATCGGATCTAAATCGATGCCCAGGTGAAGTCCTCTTTACCAAGATTGAATATTTTGACCCAATTTTTCAGGTACAACCCAACTGAATTGAAGAAGTAGGGCCCCCCTTCCATAACATTGTGCTTATCCTATAGATCGGTGAAAACAACTATGAAAAGTCCTTTGGATCCTAGTTGGAGATGATAATGGCCTTTCAGCCTCAACCTAGCTTCGATTCGGCCCGCGAGGGCTTTCTTGATGGGCCAGATCTCGATGAATTTTCCAATGAGGGCATGGTCCCTTATATACTAAATCCTGGAATTAATGAGCTCATAAGGTAGTGGGATGCTTGGTCGATCAACATTCTTGGATATGCATGTCCTGGTCACCGAATAATTTTGTGGGATCTTTTCCACCTACTGGGTCGGATCTGAGTCAGAAGATATAGGGGTCATTTGTACATGGGGATTCAAGGTTGCATGCAAAGGGGTGGTCCCTTTGTCTTTTGCGGTCACCAACTGTCCAGGATTGGAGGGGGAACAGAAGGGGTTTGAGGCCCCTCCCTCTGGGGCCGTCATGATCGAATCAGTGGAGCATAAGATCGAAAAAGATACGTCCATCTAGGAGGGGAAATAGTGATCAGAATATTTCCGCAAAGGCCAGGGGTGAGAAAACCTAGTTGCAGAGTAGAGCTCATGGTTCTTCCATCTCTATCTCTAAATAAGTGAGTGTTGAGGAAGCCATTTTGGTTGACCTAGTTAAGCAAGCTTAGTTTGATAATTATAAGATAATAAATGTGAGGAACCCATCTTCAAAGTGTTCCTCATTTAAGCGAGGTAGATCCCTTACCTTAGAGGAATTAGATGGTGGCTAGTCACAAATACTAGGGTGAAACAAAAAAGGGATGATAGTTCACCCTTCACTTGTTAATTATTTTAAGAAAATTTCTAGTTATATTTTTTAGAAAATTTCTAGTTAGAAAGAAGAATAAAAATCTTAAGTATTTTGAATTTTTGAATTGTATTCTTACCACTTTTGTTATGTTTAGACCCCATTTTGTGCACTAGGGAGCCCTTGTGACATCTCTAATATTTTAATTTTATATTATTATAAGAAAATAATTTACTCATATACAATCTAGCTTAGAAAACCTACCCAAAGCTAACCACATTCTGGTCTCAAGAGTGGAAGTCGATAAATCTATTAGGGTTAAATGGGAATGAAGGTGATCTTTGGGATGCCTACACATAAAATTTGAAGTCAAACCATGTTAGAATAAGGACTTCAACGATGAGCTGGTCTGGTCCAAAAATATAACATTAGGATTTTATACCCCTAAGTTAGGATATAAATCCATGTTTTCCAATGTGAGACTTGAAGATAGCTAATGGCGGTGGAAACCATTATGGAAAATTAGGTCTCCCCTCGAAGCCAAAATCTTCATGTGGATATCTAATATGAATAAGGCTATTTCTTGGGAAGTCCTACAAAAAAGGAATAGGCATGTTCCAAGAAAATTCTTTATGTGCCAAGAGAGAGAGGAAACAATACACCACCTTTTAATCTTTTGTAGCTATTCTAAGTAGGCCTAACTTCACTTGTAAATCCTAATAAGGGTTAAGGAAGATTGGCATGGAGACACAATAGATATGTGTTTTAAGCAATCTCAGAAAAAATTAAAAGAATTTAAGGCCCTCTTGATCATAGTATCTTGGGGGGATATGGTTGGATAGAATTGGTAGTGTTTTTTAAGACAATCACACTCCTCCTTTACAATGTGTCCTAGATAGTATAGCTATATTTTCTAGTTTCAATTTCTTTCCAAAGGTCATCTTTTAGAGGTAGATTTCTCATATTCCTATAAACACAACTTGAGCTTGGGGATTTTTTGATGGTGCCTACCAAGGCACCCATATTTTTGCGGACATGGGGGGTTATTGTTCTTGAATGAAGGTAATTTTCTTAAATTCAAGGCTAGGCTAGGAGGGGCACAAATAATTATGCAGAGCTACTTTCTTTGCAATTTTTTTGTGACTCCACGGTGGTTATTAATTGGATGAAGAGGAAATATGAAATGTAAAATTTACTTTTAAGTCCTATTTATGAAGAGATTAATATTATGCAATATCATTTAATTTTATTTCATTCTCACATGTGTACAAAGAGAACAATTTAGTTGTTAATTCCCTTTCCAAAGAAGGCCTTCAACGATTTCATGGAGCCTAAATACTCTTGGAATCCGGGGATGGAAAAATCTAGGAGCTCTCTTTACCCTTCCTCAGTTGACATCATTATTTTTCTCATTATAGATTCATGTGAAAACACTTTACGTGGTGTTGGGTGTCGGCCTATTTTGAGAAGGAAGCAGGGGTGATTTTAAGGATGGAAAATTATTTTTAAATGTAGAAACCTTGACGAATATTACATATCCTTCATATGCCAACTATAAATGTTTGGCGTTATTTTTGTAAAAATATTCAAATTTCTAAGGATTTTATAAATTTTTGGTGATTTTTAAGGTAAAATAATTTTATCCTATAGAATTTGGGCGAATCATTTTTAAAATGGCGAATCTCGTTTTTGGAAAAACCATGGAAAATTAGCCCATGAGAAAAATTTAGCCCCTAAAATCATCCATGGAAGGAAGTATATTTTGGGTGCGGGCCTATTTTTGGAGAAGGATCTATTTTGGGGGAAGTCCTAATTTTGGAAAGGAAGACCTAATTTTGGAGCACACGCAATGGGTGGAAAGAAAGAAGAATGTAGAAAAATAAGGAAAAGACGCATGCAAGAGGAAAATAAATGTGGCATGCAGGCAGGCAAGCCTAACCATGATAGGGTTAGGGTTTTTTATAAGGATTGTAATGGTTATAAGCCTGTAAAATAGTATAAATAAGAACCTAGGAGGTCTAGGAAGGGAGATGTCATATGTCAGTCGAGGATGTTAAGGATTTGTATGTGGTTGATTGTAATAGGTCTTGTAGAAGAGTCGAATAAGATAGAGTTGAGGGTTAGGTCACAAGATGAGGATCCTGGTGTGATCTAGTCCGCCTCAGAGAGGGTCTTTAACCCATATCGATTATATTATTGAAGATGTAAAGCGTGCAATGCAAGATTTTGCAGCGGATTAAATAAAAAAGTAGAGAAGCCATATCTTTATGGATGTAGCCCCAGGAGCGGGTGAACCACGGTAAAACTTGTGTTTTGTGTGATGTTTATTGAGTATTTACTTTTTGTTAATGATTATCTTATGAATGAATGATTAACTATATGTATGAGCATGCATGCATAAGGATAAAGATGAATGAATCCTAGAAATACTTAAATCAAGAACAAGGTTAATGCATGAAGAAGGAAGAACACAATCCCAGATCCCCACTCATTCCTAGACTACAAATACTTAGGTATTTCAATCACCCATAAAGCTATCTCTAGTGAGACTGCGTTGTGCACCCTGTGTACAACGTTTCCTTCTGGTTTACCAGGAGGGCCGATAGTTTTAGAGGTTTTTGTTGGAAACCTGTTGAAATATGAACATGGGTTAACCTAAGAAGGAGTAAGAAGACAAAGAAAAAACCAACAAATGTTTTTTGTTTCTGGCTGGAACTGCACAGGATTGAGTGGACAGGATCCATGGAAGAAATGCACAAAGGATGAAAGTATAGAAGGGAATTTTCAGGCCATGGAATCCAACAAAGGAAGAGATTGAAATATGGTTGAAAACAAAGGAAATTGAGTTTGTGCAGAATGAAAAATGAAACCCCAAGTTAACACCACGCAAATATCTCAACAAGTACATTTTTAGCGACTTGCATGAAGTATTTTTCTATGATTTCTCGCATTTGTTGCAGGAGTGGTTATTTAGTTAAAATAAGACCACCCCACAAATTGAATCAGACAGTTGGAGTGGAATCATGTGGAAATCGCGCAGTTACAACAACTTAATAACAAATTTACGCGTGCAGTATATTTTTGGTTAGACAATATTGTTGCAGGGTTTATCACCGAATTTGCATTAGATATTGCGAAGTTTTACACCGCAGTAAAGAAGGATTTTCTAAAAGGACCAAGAGGTAGGTACATCATATCGATGTATACTTCAATCAATATTTTATTGTATGGCAACGGTGTAATTACCATGGAATCAAACAACTAAACTTCCCTGCGTGCATGGGGGAAGGGGGGAAGCACTAAAATAAGGTGGATAAATGGAGGAGGATATGGATAAGAGAAATAAGAAGGAGGGAATGGACCTAATCATGATGGAGGAAGACCAAATAAAGAAGATAATGGGAACAGATAGAAATGTGCGCACTGGAGAACCCTACCAATACAAAATGAATAATAAGAATAGAGTCATAGCCGACAGAGAGGGCTTGGAAAGTGATGAAGAAGAGGTAGAGGATATTTGGGATGTGAATTAGATTGAGGAAATGATGCACACAACATATGAAATAAAAATAGTAGGCCCAGGGTCTGGGACAGAAGGTATAACGCCAATCCATATCAACGTCAGTGTGGAACCTACAACCCCATGTGTGACTAACACACTAGAAAGAACACCACCGTTTAGACAACCGAGTTTTAGTGGAAGAAAAACAACATGACATGCATCTAATCAAGGAGCATCAACCAGAGGATCCATTTCAGGAAGTAATATTCAATTATATTCACCACACAGAGGTAGTAGCTCAACACAATTCAAAATGGCAGGACATGATCCCACGATCAGATTACCATAATTTCGAGGAGAGGCATCAGATGACCCTGAAAATAAATTATCCATTTGTGAGAAGATATGGGAAGCAATGAAGATCATAGATGATGATACAAAACTCGGGTAATAGCTATCACACTAAGATACTGCGCACTGGACTGGTACATGAGCCTAGATCTAAGAAATCCACCAGGAGTAACAAAGACTATTGTAGATGTGAAAAAACTATTGATAAACGAATTTCAGAAGCCTAGATCAGAGGACCGGTATATGAAAATGATTGAAATCAAGAAAAAACCAGGTGAATTTTTTTGGGATATTGATCATAGGTTTAAATGTCTGAAAGGTAAGTTGAAGTATGCAATTACTGACATGCAACATAGGAACTTATTTGTGAACTAATTGTTACCACATTTGAAATACCCATTAAGAGAAAAAAAGTTCCAAACTCATGCAGAGGCTCTGCATGAATCCTTACAGCTGGAAGAGAACCGGTATCAACAGAAAAATCTAGCAATAAAGGAGATGAAGGAGGATCTGAAGAATCTAGCATTTCAACTTGACCAGAATAAGGGAAAAGAGAAAAGAGAAGTTGTTTGGTGTACCCTATGCAGGACATAAGGACACCATAAGAATGAATGTCCAACTTCCACGTAGTATATGGAAACATGAGTACCAAACCCTTTGCCAATAGGAGGACCATTGTGCAAGATTTGTTAAATGCATGGGCATGATCCATATCATTGTTCAATGATGCAGAAGTATAAGACAGTACCCAAAAGTTCATATTGTAATTTTTGCAAGACAGTGGGTCATGATGATAAGGATTGTAGGACAATGGAGTTGATGAGAGAAAAAAAATTCAGATACTTATAGGGTGCAAGCAGAAATGATGACAGTACAGGCTACACCCCAATTCAACCAGGTACCACCACCATACAATAATGCACAACAACAGTACAACATTGCGCAAACACAATATAATAATGCATAGCCAAAATATAACCCTGCGAAGTATAACCAAGTACCTCAATACAACGCACCACGAGGAGATCGAGGTGGAGGATGAGGTAGAGGAGGATTTGAATGAGGAAAAGGACTAGTAGTGTGACACAAATTCCAACAGCCATGACATTATGAAATGGATTTTCCACTTCCACCAGCGACATGTATGTATTGTTGCGCAACAGATCATGACACAGAAGATTGTCCAACACTCTTGGGAAAGATCCAAGAAAAAAGGAACCAGAACAACCAGAATGTCCAGTGGATCTTCGTAGAAGCTAGGGATGATGGAAGAAACCTAAATATAGTCACTCAAGGAGAATCCAAGATAGTAACTGATGGAGTAAAACAAGATCCGGTGTAACACCAATGGGTTGAGAAGAATACTCAGCCACAAAAGCAGTTTGATGCACGAAATGAAAAGGAAACATTTAAGGAGGCCAAACAAGAGTTTCTCAAGCAAAATGGTGCATCTACATCAGTTGCGCAGCAAACTCAGAACTCACCAATGTATGAGATTCCCTCCTCAATCGACCATACCAGTAAAGGACAACCGTTATAGAAATTAAGTACCATAAAAACTTTTTTGCAATCCTTTGATAAGTTATTGAAGGATCCATCATCTGTTAAGATCTTACAAAATCTGCTAGAAATATGCAACATGAAGGTAGAAGGAAAGTTAGAACAGAAAATAGTCAATCATATCCATACAAGAAGAAGGACAAGTAGGGAATTCAAACTAAATGCTAATATTGGGGACTTCAACATGGGAGATATTATACTAGAATTAGGCTCTAAAGTAAATGTCTTACCTAAGAAGACATGGCAATGTATGGGAGAACCCGCACCAAGCTATTCACCTTGTTGGGGTCCTATAAACATAAGTGACTTGATTCTTAAGCTATCTATTTTCAATTTCTCTCGTAATGAAGACATATGGCTTGTTGGGCTCAGTTGATTTCACTTCTCCCTCCATCCATTACACTTGATCCTTCATCACCCTGTTGCACCTTTCATGCCCTCGCCCTCCATTTTTTCACCCCTCCATCATTTTTCGTCCCTACATGAATAAACAAGCTTAGGATAAAAAGCATTAGGTTAATAATAAATGGTTAGTGGCATTTTGTAACACTAATTAGCATAATAATGTTAATATAATTAAATTAGTGTAGTTAGATTAATAAAACTAGGTTAGGCTTGTTAATAATAAATTAAATACTGAACTCTCCGAGTGGAATGTACCCAAGAGAATTGCCTATAGGCTCTCGATCGCGCGGAGGAAATCTGGTTAGGGTTTGCGCTGACAGGGTTCGACCGCTACCATGGCGAGTCAGGACAGAGGGGAGCCACCGCCCCCTCCATCCCCCTCTGCATCCTTCAGTAAACTGGACACAACTTGCATGAAGAAGGCGACCCAAGGTGAACGATCGAGCTTCGTGATAAGATTGGAGGACATACCAGAAATCAATCTCCCTCCGGAACAACCAATTAAAGTAGCAATCTCTCTTTCAGAGCGAGGACTAGTAGGTCAGTTCATGGGGCTTTGGCCCTCATCCAGGACAACAGACAACTGGATACAAAGAAACTGCAGGCCGCTAATACAGAATAGTGTGACCTGCTACGCCATTGGAAGGGGCTATTTCATCTTCGAGTTCATTTCCCAGGAGGATTGGGACTTAATCTTCAGGAACGGGCCATACTTCATGGGTGCACAGGGACTGCATATGAATCGTTGGACTCCAAACTTCGATCTAGCCTCGGAAGTACCAAAAGACGTCCCATTATGGGTAAGACTCCCAAACCTCCCAATCCACTGCTGGAACTCCCCGTCGTTGCAAGCGATCGGGAACGGGATAGGCCATTACATTGATAAAGCCAACCCAAAATACCAATACTCTTGTGCCAGAATCTGCGTCGAAGTAGACTTGGAAGTAGAGTTGCCGGAAGTAGTGAAACTGAAGGTGGGGGAATGGCACCACCTGTAAAAACTAGACTATGAACAGCTGTCGTTTAAATGTAGAGGATGTCATGAGTACGGTCACTTCTAGAGGAACTGCCCCAAGGCCCCGCAAGAGAAAGAAAGAGAGGAGGGGTGGCAGCAACCCCAGAAAGGAAGAACGAAACCCACCGGCCCACGAAGAGACAACCCAACGCCAGTCCAAAGAAACCCAAGGATCCAGGGCACGACAAACAGTTTCAAAGAGTTGGGAAATGAAGGGGAAGCAGGGCCTTCAAGCAACACCGGCCAAGGTGAAGAAGGCAGAGTCACCCAAAACCAGGAAGTCGAAGGAACCTCAAAAGCAACAGGAGGTGCGGAGAACGGGGGGACTCAAGGCACTGAGGAAGGAGAAATCCCCCTCCCAAGGAATGAAGTGGATCAAGGCAACGAAGAAGGCGAGATCTCGTCAAGGAGTGAAACAGAGGGGACAAGTGAAGCTTGGGACACCCCAAAACGGCCTGGCAGAGGGAGGAAGTCCAAAAAGGCGGAAAGGGAAAAAGAAACGTACAAGAACATCCTTAATGGAGCCCAGCCAACATTAAAGCAAATAATCGATGTAAGGCAAACAAGGAAGCAGGAAAAGGCCTCCCAAGGAGGCCACTCTCCCCCGCAAAACAATCAATGAAACTCACATCCTGGAACTGTAGGGGTCTCGGCAGCAGGACGAAGGAAGACGCTATCAAGGATTTAATAAAAACAACAAGAACGGACATCCTACTCATCCAGGAAACCAAAATGAGTCAACAAGATTCATTAAAAGTCTTAAAAAACGTATGGAGAAGCAGCCAGGGTGTAGCTGACAACGCTAGGGGCGCTTCAGGAGGGCTCTGCACCATGTGGAATGGCTCCAAATTAGATCTAATCCGCTCTGACCTTTGCATGCACTGGATATGCACTCAACTGCTCCACAAGGAATACGGACAAATTGTAAGTCTCTTTAATATTTATGTCCCTCAACATATTGACGAAAAAAGAATTTGCTGGCATTCTATTCAAGACTATCTAATAGAGAATGAACTGGAGAATATAATCCTAGGGGGTGACTTAAATGTAACCTTAGCGACAGAAGAAAAGCGAGGGGGGTCTAATGTAAGGGACCCAGCCCGAGAGTGGGTGGAGGACCTGATCTCAACATGGGATTTAATGGACATTAAACCCTCAAGAGGGCGCTACACCTGGACCAATAAAAGGGTAGGCCCAGGACAAATAGTTGCCCGCCTGGATAGATTTCTAGTACAGAGCTCATTCCTGAATTTAGAACTCTCAACCTCCTCAGAAATCCTTCCTAATAGTACCTCTGATCATAAGCCAATCAGCCTGGAGATTAAGAAAGAGCAAGGCCAAGGGCCCATTCCCTTCAGATTTAACCCCGCTTGGATACAGGACAAGGACTTCCGAAGCAAAGTCTCCAAGGTTTGGACCAGCAAAATTAAAGGATCTGCGTTTTATGTCTGGGAAGAAAAGCTGAGGCGTCTGAAGGCTGAGCTAAAAAACTGGGCAAAAAAACAAATCGACCCTATAACCCTGCGCCTAGATGCTCAAGGCAGCTAGAAAACCATCAGCTCCCTTTGGAAAACAAGGAGATCACAAAGCAAGACATTCTCATGGAAGAACAACTTCAAAACCATTGGCACAAATCTTGTAGAGATGAGGAAATCTACTGGAGGCAGAAGTCTCGAAGCCTCTGGCTAAATGAAGGGGACAGAAATACAAGTTATTTCCATAAGCAAGTGGAAGCAAGGAATCTCTTCAAGGCTATGATAGAAATCCAAATCCAAAATACTACAATTTCTGAACCGGAGGACATCAGAAAGGCAGCCTTCGAGACCTTCAAAACTCTCTATACAGAAAATGGAAGGGCAAGCATAACTCCCCAAACGTACCCTCTTTCAGTTGTTCCAGCGCTTGTAAAAGATGACGTCAATTGCAAACTTCTGGAGGAAGTCACGCAGCAAGAAATTAAAGAGGCACTTGATCAAATGCATCCGGACAAAGCACCTGGACCGGATGGCTTTACAGCAAGATTTTTCCATAATTGATGGGAAATCATAAAGTCTGACCTCACTAAAATGATAAAGAAATCACAGGCAAGCAGTAAGCTGGGAGGAGGTACCAACTCATCCTTCCTGGCACTCATCCCCAAGGAGAAGGGAGCGCTCAACTTCAGTCGCTTCAGAACAATATCCCTATGTAACACGAGCTACAAAATTCTCACTAAGGTAATTGCAAACCTGCTGAAGAACATCCTCCCATCCATAGTGCCAGAGAACCAAGGAGGATTCATCAAAGGAAGGCAAATTGCAGAAAATATAATCCTAGTCCAAGAATCTCTTCACTCAAGCCTATGCAGGAAGGACAAAGGTATGATCATCAAACTCGATTTGGAAAATGCTTTTGAAAGAGTTAATCATAATTTCCTTTTTGAAGTAATGAAGAAGTTTGGATTTGATGAATCATTTGTGAATTGGATAAGAGCTTGTATAGATTCGCCATGGATAGCCCCCATGGTAAACGGGAGAGTGACTAGCTTTTTCAAGGCGTCCAGAGGGTTACGTCAGGGCTGTCCTCTATCGCCCCTGCTTTACGCAATCCAGGCCTCAGTCCTAAGCTACCAATTAGAGAACGCCAGAACCAGCAGCAACCTCAAAGGTTTACAGATAGCCCAAGGTGTGAAAGAAATCAACCACACACAATTTGTCGATGATACATTGCTCCTGGGAGGGGCAAGCTGCCTAGTAGCAAAAAGTTACAAAGAGGAGCTGGACGCCTATGCTGCAGTGTCGGGAAGTGAGATAAGCCAGTCAAAAAGTAAAATTTATAGTTGGAATATTACACCCAATGAGATGAGGGAAATATCTAGAATCTTGGGCATGGAAGGGCATACAAATTGGGAAACTTTCACCTACTTGGGCGTCCCTATCTCCAAGACGAACCCAAGGACTTCCAGATGGAGCCATCTCCTATACAAACTAAAGAACAGAATCTCCTCTTGGGGCGCAAACTGGCTAAGTTTAGCAGGGAGGATAGTACTCATCAAATCTGTCCTAGCAAGTGTGCCCATTTACCAAAATTCACTTCTACTAGCTCCCGGCACCACAATCAAACACTTGGAATCTTTGCAAAGGAGGTTTTTATGGGAAGGAGGCAAGCATACAAACAAGCAACCCCATCTAATAGGCTGGGACAAGGTTTTGAAACCCCTTATGGAGGGAGGGCTAAACCTCAAAAATGCTAAAGTGCAGAACCTCGCTCTTGGAGCAAAATTGTTATGGCACATAGTCAGCGGCAAAACAACGTGGTGCAAGGAATCCTTGTGGAAAAAATATTTCAGAGGTCCAAGGAGAAGATGCGTGGAACACCTCTCAAGTGAACAAACGGGGTCTCCAATCTTCACTCTCTGCCGGAAGGTCATCGATCAATTCACTTCCCACCTGACTTGGGTGCCTGGAAATGGGAAACAAATTAAAATCTGGGAAGACTCCATACTCGGTGACCCACCTCTGGAATTGAATCAGAATCTCCAACGTCTGAAAACCTGGATGGATGGGCAAAATTTGAGGACGCTTTTCAACATTTCTGCCTGGGGGACAGGAACGCACAAGCAGTGGCAAGGCTGGGCAGTGAGCAACCTGCCTTTGGACTTAGATTCTGACTAGGGTTCCCTAAAGCTCAGCCTGCAGGGGAAAGCCCCACTAAGGAAAAGAGGGAGAGACAAAAGAGGTTGGGGAAGAAATGCTAAGTCTTATTCAACCCCATTGGGATATTCTACCTTTCTAAGTCTCCCCCACGTCCCACCCAACCCAGCGTTATGGAAATCCATCTGGAGCTTAAAAACCATACCCAAGATTGACCTGTTTCTCTGGACACTAAGTCACGGCAGCATACAGATAGGAGAAAACCTCCAAAAGAAAGGCTGGGCGGGCCCCTTCAGGTGCCCCCTCTGTCACCAAGTTGAAGAAGCTTCCACTCACCTTCTACTCATTTGTAACTTTTCCAAAGAAGTTTGGAAGCAGGCTGTAGGTTTGCAAACAAACCTCCTCCTCCCTCAAGATATCCCTTCCCTTCTCCTTGACTGGCCCAATCTTTTCCCATTCCGTCAAAAAAAGCAAAGTGTTGCCTCAAGGCTCTGGCAAGCAATCCCAAGATTCATCCTCTGGGGGCTATGGTTGGAGAGAAATAGCAGAATTTTCCGAGAAAAGGAAAGGAGGGCCCCCTTAGTGAGCACTAGGATCAGGTCTCTCTTTAGCGAATGGGAAAGTATCCAAAGGTTTCCAACTCACAGCAGGAAGATGGAAGAGCAAGAAGAGCTCTGGAGTGATCAATTCCAAATCCAAAAGGAAATTGGGGACAAAGCCTCCATCACTCCCCTGGAACAATGGGAAATCAGGAAAGAAAAAGGTGACTTCGACAAATGGAAAAGAGAAAGGGACTGCTATATCCTTTCTTTTGACGGTGCCTCAAAGGGAAACCCAGGCCAAGCAGGTGGAGGAGGTATAATAGAAAAGCCAAATGCATAAATTATGGTGCGATATGCGGTTGGTTTGGGTATTGCTTCCAACAACCAGGCAGAAGCAATGGCACTCTGGCAAGGTTTGTGCCACTCTCATAGCAATGGAATCCGGGACTTAGTCATCATCGGGGACTCTCGTCTGCTAATTCGAGCCATAGCTCTCTCAAAAGAAATCCAAAACGCAAAACTTAATAACTTGATGGCCAGAATTCGCTTGCTCCTAAGGGGACTTGACTCGTTCCAAGTTTTTCATATTTTAAGAGAGTTAAACCAAGCTACGGACGAAGAGGCAAATAGAGGCATTGAGTTGGCTCAAGGACAAACAATGGTCAATGACCATCAATCCACGGTGGATCTCCCTTGACATGAACCCACGCTCATCAAACAATCAGGACCGGGCGTAAGGACGGGACAAGAAAAGACATCGCCAGGACTCAGGGACTGTACGCGCGATTGAGGGAATCGGGCAGAGGGAGACCAAGAGACAAACCCACATGCAAAGGGAAGGCCGCGACCTTGAGCCCATACCTCTTAGGGAGTGCAAAGCTGACAGCATGATTATAGGAGGAGAAACCTGCTTAAATCCGCTCACGGCTTCAACCCAGGAGCAGTCCAAGTTCAAGCACGCTAAGAGTAGCAGAAGTTTTGTCAAAGGAACAAGAGCAAGAGAAGAGGAAATGGCCGCGAGCTCCAGCCGAACTCTCTCAGTAGAGGAACGCCTGAAGCAGTTAGATGACACGTTGGATAAATTGAAGCAGTCGCTCCAGTTTCAGCTCGACTTTCTGGAGAACCTTGATACAGAAGCAGGGAGGAGATTGGAGCAGTTAGAGCAGGATTTAACCTCAGTCAGAATCGGCTTCTCAGAGGAATTAGACAAGCTTCATCAAGAGTTGAAAAGCCCTCAGGAGAAATTTGAGGACAGAATTGGTGAGCTGGAGCGTAAGTTGTCCAACTTAAACTTGGAATGGGGGGAAGATGCTAGAAAGTAGATAACTTCTTGATCTATAATACCTCAGTTTGTAGGGTCTTCTGGCTTCAAGCATCCTGGCATTTTGTATAGAAGCCAGGGCTTTAAATAAGCTTAGTTTCAGGCTTCTGATTGAGTTTGGGGATTATGTTATTCTGACAGTTTTAGCATTGTATCTCAGCTTTATGTAGGCAGCAGCTCTGTGTAGCCCTGCCATTTGTGACCGATTTGTGGCTTTGCCACCCTTAATATAAATCCTCTAAATGTTCTCGTCAAAAAAAAAAAAAAAAAATTAAATACTAATTAATTAATAATTAATTGAAACATAGGATTGAAACTAATTAACAATAATTAATTAAATAATTAGTAATTAAGTTAGTTTGTTTAAGTTATCAATTACGTTAGTGTATTAGAATTAAACATTAATTAAAAATTAAATAAAACATATAAATATAAAACAATTTTAAAAATTTAATTAAATAAAACAAATATAAAACAAATAAATAAATAATACATATAATAAACAATAATAAAAACAAAAATAAATAAATAAACAAATAATAAAAAACAAAAATCCTAAGTTCTAAAACTCACGCGCATTTTTCCCCATATCCCGGAGCCGCCCCTACCTCACTCAACTAAAAGAAGGGTCTGGGAAAATCGGTTTTACCTTGGACAATTGTCACCACCAAGTGTCACCAGACCCCCCCCCCCAATACCTACCACCCCAGGGGGGTACGGGATACCACTATCCCCTCCAAAACCGCGTTCCCCAAAAATCAAAATTGTTTTTCCCTGTTTGACCACCTGTCTTCCAAGGACGATTCTGGGAAAACCAGAAGGATTTTTGAGAAACACAGATATTTTTTCTCCATAACGGGATGAAGAACAATAACCTCTCTCATTTTTTTCACAGGTATCAGGAATTGGGAGAATCGAAGCCATCTCTAAGCACCATTTTTCAGGTTTCCAGTTTTCCTGATCTTGTCATGTTTTTGCGGTGGCTATTTTGGAGAGATGAAGATGAATTTGGAAAAACCAAAAGATATTTTTGCTCAATACAGGCTCATATACAATAACCTCTTTCAGTATTTGCACAACTATCATATTTTTTGAGATACAAGTGTCTGAGGTGACCATTATTTTCAGTGGTTCGGCCCACCTTTCATGGCAAACAGTTCAAAATTTTCATGGATTTGTTCCTATCTTTGGCCAGGTTGTTGATTTTGACCTCCTCAGCTTGGGGGGGAGTCTTTTCTATAAATTTTTGTACTTTAATGTGTTAATGGGGGTTGGATGTTGTGGAATTGAACTTTGAGAACACTGTTGTATAAGAAAACTTGGCTGGAATTAATAGACAGAATTTGCAGCTAATATTTTGGGATTCCTGTGGTATGTGCTTTAGTATTTTTTTTCTTCTATAATCATATATTTGAATGTATTGTGACTTTCCATTATATTTCCATGTTTCATGTGATTTATTTCTTAGGTGATAAACATAATTCATTACTTCAATGCTCTGTTTTGGAGAAGCTTCACATTTATGTTCATTTTCCTCTGATATAAATGAATTCATGAGCCCATGCTCATTTTGAAACCCTCTCTATCTCCCATATACACAATGACAAACCCAAAGTGCTAAAGTGTGTGCCTATCTTACCCCATTATATCTTTGCAAGTCTGATCTTTGAAACCCAAACTTAAAGCCGGCATCCAGCAAACCATCAATCAATCAAAACAAACCATGTACTATCATTACTAGCCTAAGATTCCAAACAAACAAAGCTAAATATTATAGAGATATCCCTCTCTAGGTCTAGGAGGGCTAGATCCTAGAATCCAAAGCGGTTTTTGGTTACCTCTATCAATTTCTTCCTCAGCCTGAGAAATTACGGATTGATAACATAGTGACGACCATACTAGGGAATGTTCTTCAAAAAAGTGTATCAAGTTCCACATATGATTACCAATGGCAATCAATTATCAGAGACAAGAAGGTTGAATCATCCACCTGGCGAATCCAATCAACTCCAATCAGTTTCAAAGACTCCACTAGAGGAAGAACCTGAAACATGACAAGGAAATCTGAAAAGATCAGGTATGCAAGTTGGAATTTTACCCAAGACATAATTGATTTTATTTTTAATTATTTCATCCCTTTTTTTGAACATGTTCAAGATCATATTGTTTAAACTCGCGTTGACCAAATGCAACCTGAGGAGCCTCAAGAGATCAAGCCAAGTTTTACAATCTATGTACATACTCCTACACCTGTATACATTCCAGATAGATACAAGCCTCTTGTATTACCTCCTATACTCCATGATTTCCCTACCAATTAGTACAAACAGCTTCCCAGGTTTGATGGAGAACACGGTAATATCACATCTGAAAAACACATACAAGGTTTTGAAAATTATCTTGACCTTTTCGAGGTTGAGGAAGATGATGTCGGCATTAGGTTTTTTTCTTTATCATTGCAAGGTAGAGCTAAGGAATGGTTCAAAAATTTTCCAGTTGCAAGCATTCCCAATATTCAACAGTTTGTAAAAATCTTCCCTGATAAATGGGATATCAAGAGAAATATTTTCCTCATTCTAGAAGAGTATGATCATTTGAAATGACAACCAGGAGAAACAGTGCAACACTTTTCAGCCAAATTCAACCAAGTTTACAATTCAATGCCTGTTGAGATAAAGCCTCCTCCTGGTTTATCTCTTTTACACTACCCAGATGCCTTTGATCCAGAGATGGCATTTCAGTTAAGAGAAAGGAACACTACTACACTCAAGGAGATGCAAGATAGTGCAATTAGTGTGGAAGCAATTTTGTTGTTCAAAAGGTCAAAGATCAAGGCAGAAGAAAGGAAGAAAACAAAAAAGGAGAAGATGAAATTTTCATAAGCTAAAATGGACATTCTTACAAGCACAACAAAAGAAATGATGCAGAAAGTCATCATGGGAAATGAACTTGCTTCTCAAGGGCATCATGTTTCATTGGTTACAAAGAAAGAAAGGGTAATTGTTCCCAAACACTTTGCAGCTCATCCTTGGTATCATGGATTGGAAAATGATTGTTTCATGTATTCAATTCACAACATAGTCAAAGATGAAGATCCAACTCAGCTTGTAGAAGATCTATTAGCTGATATGATGTGTATGTTTGATGACATTTCATTCATGGATGATCTACCCAATCATGATCAATACGATGAGGATTACATCAAGATGGATTTTCCAAAGCAATCAGCAGCATATTGTTGGGAGGACGAAGATCAGTTGCAATTCAAACATGACAGTTAGCATGTGCATAGCAATTATGAAAGCAATGAGCAAAATGCAGAAAATTTCAGAGTCAGTGGAAAGACTTTACCCTTATGTTCCTCTTCATTTCAATTTCTGAGAGAAAATTATAAACAAGTTGTAAATAATGGAGATGTAGAATCTTCTAATGAATCAGTTAAGGATGTCATTGATGACATGGAAATTGTTTTGGATCCAGGATTACAGCCACTAAGTTCCCTTGACTTTCAAATTCCAAATGAAATTTTAGAGCCCGAAACAAAATTTGAATTAGTGGAATATAACTCTATACCATTAGTCTTTAATTCATTTCAAATTTTGAAGGAGACTCTTGAGCAGATGTTGAAGGATAAATACATACAAAGTCAGGAAATTTCATTGGAATCAATGCAAAAGTCATATCAGTCTCTTCAGGATCCAATAGTTGATATGTTGACCTGTGTTGTCAAGATCATGTTTCATGTGCCAATTATGGACTTTAAAGCATTTACGATATAGACATGGTTAGACAGTCATTTTCATGGTTTGATTCAGGAGCAGCTTCTTCTCAAAGTTCATTAGAAAATCTATAGACAAATCAGAATTTGCATAATGATACAGATGGCATATGTGTATTATCAGGTCATGGTCTTAAAATGGATAAATTTGAATATCATGAGATAAGTCATGTTTATCATGATCCTATAGTTGTCTATATGGAGGAGCTATTCTTTTCAGAATTCCCATTGATACCTAAAGTTTCTATGATTGTCCACAATCCTAGGGTTTTGTGTTGTGAATATCGGGTTAGAAATCAATCTATGTTGCCCATGCAAGTTCTATTTCTAATACTAGTTAAAAACAGTGCAAGAGCAGAGTTATTAGAGCAGTTGCTTGACTAGATGCATTGACATTATTGTATCATTTAGAACAGCAAAATTATTAGCAGTGTAGGGTAGGTAGCAGTTTTAATAAGCTCATTCATTTGAGCATCTTTTTCAGCAGTGTGTGATTTCTAGTAGAGTTTGCAGATGATAGTGTATAGTTCAGTTTTCAGTTTAATTTGAGTCAGTTCGAATATTGTAGCTGCAGTGACTCCATGCACCAATGGATAAGTCATTGGTCTAGGTGTTCAGAGTTTTGTGGTTCTTGTCACCTCTCGAAAGAGCTTCCATCCCCAGGTGGAGCCTATGTTGGATCCCTATAATCATAGGTGACTTGATTCTTCAACTATCTATTTGTCATTTCTCTTGTAACGAAGACATATGGCTTGATGGTCTTGGTTGATTTCACTTCTCCCTCCATCCATTTCGCTCGATCCTTCATCACCCTGTTCCACCCTTCATTCCCTCACCCTCCATTTTTTCACCCCTCCACTGTTTTTTGTCCCTACATGAATAAACAATCTTAGGATAAAAAACATTAGGTTAATAATAAATGGTTAGTGGCATTTTTTAACACGGATTAGCATAATAATGATAATTTAATTAAATTAGTGTAGTTAGATTAATAAAACAAGGTTAGGCTTGTTAATAATAAATTAGTTACTAATTAATTAATATTCAATTAATCATTAATTGAAACCTAGGCTTGAAACTAGTTAACAATAATTAATTAAATAATTATTAATTAGGTTAGTTTTTTTTAATTTAGCAACTAGGTTAGTGTATTAGAATTAAACATTAATTAAAAATTAAATAAAACATATAAATATAAAAAAAAAAATTATTTTAAATTAAATAAAACAAAATATAATATAAAACATCAATTAAATAAAACAAATAAAAAAATAATACATATAATAAACAATAATAAAAACAAAAATCCTAAGTTCTAAAACTCACGCGCATCTTTCCCCATATCTCCCCCCCCNCCCCTCCCCCCATGTCACTCAACTAAAAGAAGGGTCTGGGAAAAGCGGTTTTCCCTTGGAGACTTGTCACCACCAAGTGTCACCAGACCTCCCCACCCCTAATACCACTTACCACCCCAAGGGGGGTCTGGGATACCACTATCCCCTCCAAAACTGCTTTCCCCAAAAATCAAAATTGTTTTTCCCTGTTTGACCACCTATCTTCCAAGGATGATTCCGAGAAAACCAGAAGTATTTTTGAGAAACTGAGAGAGATTTTTCTCCATAATGGGCTGAAGAACAATAACCTCTCTCAGTTTTTGCACAGGTATAAGTAATTGGGATAATTGAAGCCATCTTTGAGCACCATTTTTCAGGCTTCCAATTTTCCTGATCTTGCCATGTTTTTGCAGTGGCTGTTTTGGAGAGATGAAGATGAATTTGGAAAAAAAGAAAGATTTTTTTGCTCAGGATAGGCTCATCTACAATAACCTCTTTCATTATTTTCACAACTGTCATATTTTTGGAGATACAAGCATCTGAGTTGACCCCTATTTTTAGCAGTTTGACCCACCTTTCATGGCAGACAGTTCAAAATTTTCAAGGATTTGTTCCTATATTTGGCCAGGTTGTTGATTTCGACCTCTTAAGCCTGGGGGAGAGTCTTTTCTATAAATGTTTGTACTCTAAATGTGTTAATGGGGGTTGGATGTTGTGGAATTGAACTTTGAGAACACTATTATATAAGAAAACTTGGTTGGAACTAATAAACAGAATTTGCAGCTACTATTTTGGGATTCTTGTGGTATGTGCTTTAGTAGTGTGTTTTCTTTTGTGATCATATGTTTGAATGTATTGTGACTTTACATTACATTTCCATGTTTCATGTGATTTATTTCTTAGGTGATAAACAAAATTCATTACTTCAATGCTCTGTTTTGGAGAAGCTTCACATTTATGTTCATTTTCTTTTGATATAAACGAATTCATGAGACCATGCTCGTTTTGAAACCCTCTCTATCTCCCATATACATAATGACAAACCCAAAGTGCTAAAGTGTATGCCTATCTTGCCCCATTATATCTTTTCAATTCTAATCTTTGAATCCCAAACCTAAATCCAACATCCAGTAAACCATCAATCAATCAAAACAAACCATGTACTATCATAACTAGCCTAAGATTCCCAACAAACAAAGATAAATCTTATAGAGAGATCCCTCTCTGGGTCTAGGATGGATAGATCCTAGACTCCAAAGCAGTTTTTGGTTACCTCTGTCAATTTCTTCCTCATCCTGAGAAATTACACAGTGATAACACACATATCCAGTTGAAATTAGCAAATCAACACAGGGTGTTACCTATTGGAAGACTTAAAGGTGTGACAGCAGATTTGGATGGAGTGCGCACTATGGCAGATTTTGAATTAATAGAGATAGTAGATGGCACAATACCTTTCCCAACATTGCTTGGATTGGATTGGGCATTTGATAACCATGTTATAATGAACTTGAAGCTAAGAAAAATGACTTTTGAATCAGGCGAATATAGAGTCATTTCACCATTGGACGCTTCAGAAGGAGAAAGGTTTGTAGAGGCCACTTGTTTGGATCTGGGGGAAATAAACCAATTGTACAGAACCAACGCGCAAGAAGAGGATTATGTTAAACCAACCGTAGATGGGGTACTCATCTGGAGAAGCATTACATCATGTGCTTTCGACTTAGACACATGTTTGGAGAATTGGCAACAACGATTACCTGAATTTTCCATAAGGAGGTGTGCAAGAATAGATCATGTAGTAATATGGGTTGGTACAGAGATAGGAGAACCTCTCAGTTTTCATGGGCTAAATGACTTAGAGGAATTATTGACAAAATATGAAGATGAAGTATTAGAAAATCATAGGCTCTTAGCCTTAGATATTGCACTCAAGGAAACACCTGCAAGATGGTGGGGTATGCACAAAGAAACAATTCAGGATTGGTATCAATGCAAACAACTATTGCACATTAGATTTGGCACAGAGTAGGGGAGCAATAAAATTCCAAGGTATGATGGGAAAGGAACACTTGGAGAAGTGCAAGACATAGTGGAGGATGACACCACCAGAGGAATGGCCTCATCACTTTATCCATACATTGGAAGGAATTCCAGGGAACTGGTATATAGACCAGGAGATGCGTAGAGGCACTACAGAATGGACAGTATTATAGCAGAATTGTTTAGTAAACTTCTCATTTGAACATGAGAACCCCAACATTGATTCAGCACTGAAGTTGATACAAGTAATGATATTTATTGATGAGCTAGAAGTTGGAATCATGATAGAATATCAACAATGGAACAAACATATAGTCAAAGAGTTACTCTCATGCTATCATGTTGAAGAGGAAGCACCAGATGAAGATGATATGTGCAACATTCATATTACATATATCGAAGGAGAGAGAGAGGTGGAAGTTCCATCTCTGGATTCAAAAGTATTTTTTTCACCAATAAAAGTTAAGAAAGTCAACATTGGGACGAATGACAATCCTAAAATGGAAATTATTGGAGACTATTGGGATGAGCAAACAGTAGAAAGAATAATAGAGTTATTGCATGGATATACTGACATGTTTCCAACGACCTTTACAGAGATGAAAGGTATAGCAGGGGATCTAGGTGAGATGAAGATACCCCTCAAACCTAAAGCTAGACCTGTCAGGAAAAGACCCCACATACTGAATCTAGTGTATAAGTAGAAAGTAAAAGAAAAAATTGATCGAATTTTGGAAGATAGCATCATAGAACCAATAGAGGAATCTGAATGGATCATTCCTATGGTAGTCCAAGAAAAGAAAAAAGGGGGGATAATAATTTGTGTAGATCTAAGGAAACTTAATTATGCTTGCTTACATGACCCTTTCCCTACCCCCTTTATAGATGAGGTCTTAGAGAATGTGGGAGGTCGGGAAGCATATTCATTCACAGATGGATTCTCAAGTTACCATCAGATAAAAATATCTCCAGAGGATAGGTACAAGACTACTTTTGCTACAAAATGGGGATCCTACCAATATACAGTCATGCCATTTGGGCTGAAGAATGCACTAGCCATTTTTTCAAGAGTAGTCATTGTTTCTTTTAAGGAATTCATACATCAATTTATAGAAGTATATCTGGATGACTGAACGATATATAGTCTGTTAAAGGACCATGTAGAAGTGTTCAGACTCATGTTAGAAAGATGCAGGCAATGTCAGATCTCATTAAACATCAAAAAATGCATTTTTGGTACACCTTTTGGAATATTGTTGGGACATATAGTGTGTAAAAAAGGTTTACTAGTGGACCATGCTAAGATTGCAGTCTTTGTAAATTTACCACCACCAAATTTAGTGTGTCAATTAGAAGAAACATTGGGACATATAGGTTATTATAGTAATTTCATAAAGGGGTATGCGCAGATTACTACACCAATGGAAAAATTGTTAAAGAAGGACACCAAATTTCAGTGAAATGAGGATTGTCAGTAAGGATTGGACACTCTAAAGGAAAATATGGTAACAACACCTATACTAGTATTCTTATATTGGGAAAAGACATTCCATGTGCATGTAGATGCATCAGCCATAGAACTTGGAGAAATTTTGGCACAGCCAGGAGCAAGGGAATTAGACCATCCTATATCCTGTGCAAGAAAAAAGTTGTCAGAATCAGAGAAAAATTACAACACCGTAGAAAGAGAAGGCATGGCCATGGTATATGCACTTCAGAAATTCAGGCACTATTTATTAGGTGAACACTTTAAAATGTTCATAGACCATTCTTCCCTCAAATATCTAGTCAACAAGCTAGTGTTGGGGGGGAGGATCTGTAGATGGATATTATTATTCCAAGAATTTGATTTTGAATTCATAGTCAAACCAGGAAAATTGAATGCAAGACCTGTCAAGGGTAACTAATGGAGAAGAACCTACTAACTTGGAAGACAACTTCCCTAATGCACAGGTATTTTCAGTACGGTTAGTTGATGAATACTTCATTGATATTATTGAATACTCAAGTATAGGGTTTGCACCACAAGACTTTAGCACTGTGCAGAAGAAAAATATGGTAGTCAGAACTGTAGACTATCAACTCATTGTAGGACATTTATATAATATGGGCGCAGATAGCATTTTGAGAAGGTGTGTATTGGAACATGAAAGGCTCAGAATTTTGATAGAATCTCATGAAGGTATAGATGGAGGACACTATGCAGGTAAAGATATCGCACAAAAGTATTGCGCGCAGTAATATGGTGACCAACAGTTCATAAAGATGCCAAGGAATACTGCCAGCAATGTGATGTCTGTTAGAGGGTTGGCAAACCCAACAGAAGGGGTGAGATGCCTCTAAGACCACAAGTGAATCTGGAGGTATTCGAAAAATGGGAAATAGACTTTGTTGCACTGATTAATCCACCAACAAAAAGGTCAGGAGCTAGATATATTGTTACTGTGACTGAATACTTAACAAGATGGGAAAAAGTAGCACCAGTCAAAGACTGTATCGCAAAGACAACAACACACTTCTTGTTTAAGCAAGTGATCATCAGATTTGGATGTCCCGATATTTTCATGAGTGACCAAGGTACTCATTTTATCAATAATACTAGCAGGGTTATGATTGAAGAGTTTGAAGTCTATCACCAGAAGAGTACACCACCTCAGGCAAATGGAATAGTAGAAGTTTTCAATAAGATTTTGGAAAATGCTTTGACGAAGATCTGTAACGTCAATGAAGATGATTGGGACTTGAAAATACCCGCAGTATTATGGGAATATAGGACCACATGCAAGAAGTTGACAGGAAAAACACCATTCAGATTGGTGTATGGGTAGGAGGCAGTGGTGCCATTAGAAATTCTGGTACCCAATCTACGTGTAGCAGCAATTACCAACATGACAGAAAGAGGTGCAGTACAGTGAATGTTAATTCAACTAATGGAAATGGAAGAGGACATGATTTTGGAAGGATTTCACCAGGAAATACAGAAAGTAAGAGACAAATCCTGGCATGACAGACATATTAAAAAGAAGAGTTTTAAGGAGGGAGACCTAGTTCTTCTCTATGTTAGCAATTTTTTCCAACACCCTAGTAAGTTTAGAATGCATTGGCTAGGGACATATGAAGTAAATACTGTCAAAAATGGGGGATCTATATAGCTAAAGGATTTGGGAGGAACATAACTAAAAGGCATGATCAATAGTAGTTGAATGAAACTGTACATACACAGTCGACCTACTAACCCTTAAAAGTTACAGTGCAGTGAGAAAGGCATGTATATAGTGTACTATAGTAAATATTAGGACAAAAAAATGATAAAAATAAACAAAAAGGGGAAAAAGAAGAAAAAAGGAATACAAAAATAGAAGAAGGAAGAAAAACACAAAAATACGGAGAAGTTGATTAAACCACAAGAAAGAGGGAAAAAATTTGCACGCAACAATTACTGCGACAACATCAGAAGACAACGTGCAGAAAAAATTAAACTTTATGAAATTGCACGAAAAAAGTGAAAAATAGTTACGACTGAGTTTATAAAAGGAGGAAAGTGCACGTTAGTTCAACACTTAGCGATTTTTTAGCATAGAGAGAGATACAAAGTGGGTGCCCTAGCTAGAAATTTACGAAGAAGCAAGAGAGTGTGTGAATTGGAGAGAAGATGACCCCACCAAAGTTTGACACTCCAGGACAATATGTGTGGGTTACCCGACAGGGCCAAAGGCGCAAGAAAATAATGAGACATCCCAAGAATGTGGTCGATATGGAATATGTCACCACTTCAGACACATAATCGATTAGCTCGACACGGGTTGAAGAGGAAACATTGACAGCGCAACAAGGGGAAATAGGGCAGAGTTTCGGGGCCCAGAATGGTATCTCGAACCCTAACCCTGTAATTCCCATGAAACCTAATGAAACGATGAGACAATGATGGACCTACGAAGGAGTGGATTTGTTGGTCAAGGATATCACTGACCGACTGGACTTAGAGAGGGAAGACGAGGATGCAAAGACAGCAAAGGCAGGCCCATCTATTGTCAGGAAGAAAAGAAAGGCGTAGGATGCAAAAGACATCGTACTCCCATATATCCTAGATGCAGTGGTCATTGTGGACGATATGTTGGGAAAGGTACGAAAACTTAGGTCATACCACGATGTGCGCGATGAGACCAAATTCCCAAATTTAGTTGAGGAGAATTACTTAATAAACACAATGTAAATTGGACCCCTAGGTAAGCCAATAATGGAGCCTGTGCAGTGGATAATGGGCTTGTACAATCCTGACATAATGAACCTTTTGGATATACCAGAGTTCAGGCGCGGTAAAAATGTCAGGCTCTGCATCAAACAACTAGTCACTCGTGTACACGTAGGCATCCTATGGATCGATAGGCCAATACAACTGGATGTTGCATTGATTTCCAAAATCACAAGCTTACCTACATTTGGTGTGCAGCCAGAGGAATACTTAGATAACAAGGCATGGGAGAAGGAAATCGCAGAGCTGGTCAAAGCATAGTTTGGCACTAGTCAGGGAAACAAGGGCATTGTGCTCAAGGATATTAATGAAAATGCAACAAGTTTCACAAGCAAGCTTATTGCTTGCAAGCTAGTGAGGAAATTTCAAAAAGAAGAAGCACTAGCAGGAGTTATTGTAGTAGTCGCGCAGTGCACGAAAGGAGTGATGTTCAGCTAGGAACCATACCTGTTGAACCAATTTTTGGTGGATTGCAGAGATGTGCAGGATAATGGAACCGAGTTCCATTACTCATGGATTATCATTCTTATAGCTTTGGCAGGGTGGTAGGAGCCAAAGTTCTCATCTTTCTTGGATAGGAAAGGAAAATTCTATGCGGCACGATATGAGTCCCTCTAGCAGGCCAAGGACAATAAAAATCAACAAGCCAATAACACATTTTTTGCAATGTTGATGGAAGAAATACAACGATGCACATACGATGTGTGGTGCATACCTACGGAGGTAATCCAAGAAACAGAAGGGATATCTAGGTTCAGGGCATCCAGGCACCACATGTGGATCCAGGCCACAACGGATCCAAAGAAGGCATGGCTAGAAATGCAATATTGTGTCACCAAGGAAGAAGTTGACTAGATAATCAAAGACTGGCCTGCACAATGGAAGCTACAAGTAACAAAACCTGCAACAAGGCCATTCATGGAACAATCCTCCAAGCCTAAGGAAAAGGTTGAAACAGTTTCATCAGCAAAAACAAACATCCCAGTCGATAACACTAGAAAGGCTATAGTGCAGAATCATCCGTGCAAAAGCAACGCAGTGCTGAAAAGATCAAGGAGGACAACAACAGCGAAAAGGACAGGAATCCAACCACAAACCGGAAAGGGGGATAAATCGCAGGTTGGAAACAAGAGGGTCTAGGTTACAACAAGTGGGGTGTAGCCCTTACAAACAACAAGGAAGTCAATGCAAGTAGAAGAGGCATGTAAAAACAGAAAGTGTGTCATGAAAGACCCAGTGATCACCTTGATAGAGGATGATGTTGAATTCATTGCGGATAAGGTCCAAGAAAGGGGGGAAGCGACAATTTGTATTACAATAGCACAAAGAGAAGAGATCATGACCAAGCTCATCGAAGTCCATGAAACTCCACAACAATTATAAAGTCAAGAAGTACCATAGGCCATAATGCAGCAACAAGAAAAGACACAGCAACCCCCTATGCAGAAAGAAGGAGAGGAGATAGTGCAGTTGGTAGTCCACGGCAGGGAGACATTTATAGCCACTCGCCAAATGATCTGAATGGATCATGAGACTACATAGAAACCTATTGAGATCAATTTATGCTTCCATAATTTCCCTCCCCTTCTCTATTTTCCCAACTCCTTTTGTCCTTTTATTTTCCCTCTTCTATACTTACCCTAATTCCCCTTTTCTGTCTTCCCTTCTATTCTCCCTTTCTAGTTCTTATACTTAGTCATTTTTCCAAAACGTCAGGTTCGCGGGTTGGTGGAATCATGGATTCTCATCTCCATCCACACTATTTCATCATGAGTCTGGTCGATCGCCACATTATTCTATACTTAACCATTTTTTGCAGTCGCGGGTTCCTGGGTTGGTGGGTTTCAATCTTTCATATCCCTTATTCCATGAACTACATTTTCTACCCGAAAGATCCATTATCTACATTTTGGCCATTCGATTTCATGAACTCCTAAGTATCTCATTCCTCCTATGATCAGTCTGACCTAGCACATTACAACACTTAGCTAATTCTTAACCTTTTGTAACGGCGGGTTCGCGGGTTCCCAGGTTGGTGGGTTCACAAAGGTCCCAAATGCTATTTGCTTCCGTTCGTCCCCTCCACCTTCGTGTTATTCCAAAGACGCATTTAGTATGGTTTAATGTTAATAACTCATCATGCAGGTCTCATAAAGATTGTCATTAGTAGGTGAAGGGCTCGAGGAATTTCCTCATTAAACCACATTACAGCATGATTTACGGAAGATTATATATTATCTCTCAAGTGATCGTTTCTAATATTATCTGGATCAAAAGAATTATCTTGTCAACTTATGGTAGAAAAAGCTCTACAACAGCTTTGTGGAGATACTTTGAACATTTTTGGATGAGAGGATCAGAATTTTTAGTGGTCTAGAGAATAATCTTATTATTCATCCCCTTCTGCTCAGAAGGAAGTAATTTGGACATCCGAAATTGCATGTGCAGGTTGTGTTCCTGAAGTTTTTGAATGCAAGGAATTGGTTTCCTGGTGTGCCGAGAAATATATACCGCTCTAGTGGATGATTCCACTTCAGGACCATTCTCCCATTGTTCTTTGTCCACAAGTATTTTGTAAAATGTTTAAACTCCAAGAGACGACACTCACCTTCAAAGGTGAAGATTGCAGGGACTTCTTGAAAAAACATGAAAACAGCATGGATATCTTACCTGAATTATTGGAGAATCGCGTGGTCATCATTAAAGATATTACCAGATTGCGGGTCAGCCTTTTCA
Source organism: Picea sitchensis (assembly GCA_010110895.2). Classification (NCBI taxonomy): domain Eukaryota; kingdom Viridiplantae; phylum Streptophyta; class Pinopsida; order Pinales; family Pinaceae; genus Picea; species Picea sitchensis. The sequence goes on along the minus strand of SNQJ01S0000003.1, from coordinate 271,173 downwards.
AAAACCCATTTTGGGAAATTTTCTGGTTATTTACCAGAGTTATGGGCCAAGAAAATATTGTTATCATTTCCCGTATGATTCTTTATATCTTATGTTTTACTATCAAGGAGCAGGCCATTTTTTATTGGGGGAAGTTGATTTCCATTGAAATCGCTTCCCAATTGTCTCAATATAAAAAGGATAAGAAATTTTTTATGTCTTCTTATTTGGTTTTCACGATAACACATTCTTGTCAGTTTCCTAAATTGTCTATATGTGAGAAGGTGAATTGTGAATTCGACCCTATGACCTTTTGGTACCAAGCGTTATGGAGGAACAAAACTTCCCTACATTTTTATGAAGTTTTCAGCGACTTTGTCTTAGTTCTTAAAGAGATGTTGTTTGGACGAGATACCCTAAGAATATCTTCTCAAGCTAGTAAATTCATTTATAGAAAGTGGACTTTGGAACAAATGGAGAATTACAATGTCATCAAGACTTTCGGTTCCAAGGAAAATCCTTCCTTTCTTCCATGCCATATATTTGACAGAATGTTTGTTACAGAAGTTGCAAGGAAATATAAATTTTGTATGCACTTTTTTTAATGAAAAAGTAAAAAATCAATTCATTCTTTTTCCTTGGAACGTTGGGGATTTTGTATTCATAAGTATGAACAAAATTGACAAATTTTCAAACCACTTCCACAAATTGAATCTAAAGTATGCTGAAAAGATCAGAGGGTTCGACCCTAACAGAATATTTGTGGAACATATGTTGATAGTGGGTTTTAGAAATCCATTTATCCACATTGTCCTACGAGAAGAAGAACATAATCACTAGGGAAATCCTACCCACACTATTGGCGACTTAGAGACGATGCTTAGCACAAATGAATTGTATAAACAGAGAGGAAAAGGTCTCGGCAAGAAGAGTGAATAGTCCCCAAAAATGAATCCTAAGACTACAACACCTTGGAGCAGTGCTCCAACAGCCCACCCATCTAAAAAAAGGCAATCAACAGTAGTTCTGGCGGAGGAGGAGACAAGAACCCCCCTCCAGGAAAAATTGAAAGCTCGCATAAACTTCCCCTAAGGAAGAAGAGAAAGAATAGTGTACAAGAGGAAGAAGAGCATTGCGTTGAAAGTGAAATCAATAGCTTATCCCTTCAATATATGGAGCTTGAGGCTGAAATTGAGAATATGTTTCCTAACATTGATCAGCTAGGAGGTGCGACCCACAAAAATCATTAGTTGGAAATTGTTGAAAATGAGATATTTTATGAAGAAGAATCATTTGTGTTCTAGAGAGTTGTTTTTGACAACGAATCTAAAAAATTAATTATTGAAAAGAGTGATTTGAAGAATAAAAAGGGGAAATGTCGTTCAGAGGTTAACCTAAGAAATATGCGGCCTTCTCAAATCTCCAGAATTCATAAGGCAACTGGCGATGTATTGGATGATTCCATTGGTGGTATCGAAGAAGAAAATATAAAGTTAAAGGAATGGATTAAGGAACTTGAAGAGACTTTGATGCCTCTTCCACTCCTTGCAAGCCCTTCAGAAATTGTCAGACCCACCATGCCTACAACCAAAATAAAAGGGTCCTCAAGCTTACTCACATCAGCTAGGAGCTATGTGGAGAATAATATCAAGAAAATAATGGCACTGATTACAGAATCTTGGGAAATTTCAAAGAGAATGATTTATTTTGGCTCGAGAGAACATGCCTTCCTTGAATATCTACGGGTCGACCTAAAAAATGAATAAGGTTTCTACCTTGATGTCATGGTACCCTTTGGTATTAAATTTTCCAACATGTCAAAGTTAAAGAGAAGAGAGGAGGACCTTCCCTCTCCAAATCGGATCAAGCAGTTGAATGTTTGCTTGAAAGAGAAAATAAAGAACTTGAATAGTATTGTTCATGCATGCAACCAAACCATAACAAGGAGAGAAGAGCTATTCAAAAGACTCACGAAGGTGGACCTAGACGGAAGCACTAACAAGATCCAAGATCCCAAGTTGATCATCAACTCGTTGTTCCTAACAAAACAACAGTTCGATGAGCAAGTTGATATTTTTAAAGGATTCTCAATTGAAAAATTCTATGGCATAATTGAATATGGTGAGAACGCCATAGATAGCCGGCTAGTAGATTTTTCCATAAAAAATCGGGACATTGAAGAAATATTACATGGAATTTCCATTGATCTTCATGACCTGCAGGGTGAGTTGTTCAATATTAAAATACGACATGAAATCAATGTGGAACCTGTTAGTACCTGGAGTTACAATTTCCAAATGTCAAAGGAACGTTGCTTAATGACTGACTATTATGCAGTACAAATCTAAGTTTCCTATGCGAAAAAATCTTGAAGCCAAGTCATAAAGTGTAAAAGGATTTTGGAGTTTGGTCACTCAAATCCTAGAGCTATCCCAAGCCATCAATATCCTTTTTTTATTGGGCCCATAGCCATCAATCCAACTATCAATGGCACACATCAAGAAAACAAGGTTGAGACCAAGAGTTAATCACCATGGGCATATTATGTGTGTGGCAGTTTCTTTTTTGTTTGTGAAGTTATATTTTGGGGCATGCAGTATCATATGCTTGAGTTCTATTCACTATGCATTGAAAACCCAAAGCAAAGCCCACGATCCCACGAGGCAACACATTCAACATGTATGCCACGAGGAATCCACAGAGAAAACCATAGCTCATATACATTGTGTCAAATAGTCATTGAAAATGTTGGTGCTCATCAAGAGGTTGTCACGTTTTGGTTAAAGAGACTGGGTGCCACATCATAAAATCATGCTGCGAAATCACTGTAAAATCGCTACAAAATCTTTTTGTAGCGCTTTTCTCTCATAGTTTTGATAAATCACTACGAAATCACTCAGTAGTGTTTTAGTGCATATAGAACAATAATTATTCTGGATCTTAACAGGTGGAATTAATGGAGGATTTTCTTCCATATTTAAATCCATAATTTTAGCATTTTAAGGCATAAATACGTGTGGTGGCAGTTTGATCATTCTTAAAAATATACATTCTCAGATTTTGTGCAAATTCCCATCATATTTCAGGAAGGGAATTTTGGGCCTAATTATTGATCAAACCATAAGGAATCTGTCAAAACCATTCAAAACCCACCTCCCAAATGTATCAATTTAGCTTAATAGTGAACGGTTTTCAAAATTTGAAAATGGTTTCGGAGAAACTTGTGTCCGATCAGGAAGGAATGCTCCAGAAATTTTTAGTGACAAAGCACATGGAAGAACAATTAGCAAGACGACTCCATAACGCATATTGGAAGATATTCGACTTATCTGTCCCAGATTTCTTGCAAATAGATGACGGATTGTTTTATTTTTAGATATTTGTTGCAAATTGTTGGCAACTACTCGTGGGTGGTATTTCTACTTAGTTGATCATTTACAATCTAAAGAGGCGGGGGTTCCAAGGCCTGAGAGGCTGGAGGATTAGATAGAAATTCTTTGTAATTCATTAGCAATTGAAAAGACATATATTTCCTTATTCTCATAAATCTAGAAATACTAAATCTCATATTTGTTTTGCCTCAGTTTTCTTTTGCTAACGTATCTAAATGCAATGAAATGATTTGCAATGCATTTTGTTTCCTTGATCCAGCTAATATCCCATGGAATTTTCACTGCACATCACCTGTGTCTTGTAAATTATATTTCAAATACTTTGGTTCTAAAACTGGATTACCATCTTCAGCTTATGAACCTTTCATTTTAAGATTTGGACTTCCACCCTCTAAATCTAAGATGTTCCTTTGGTATTGTCTTTTCATCTGAATTTAGTATGGATTATTTTGAGTTTACGAGGTATTGCATATGTTCTTTCAGGAGTTTACTAAATGCATCTATTTCCTAAACCTATGATTCTAAATTTTCTTTCTACCTACCATCTTTTTAAGTCAAAATATTATCATTTTCAAGTGCACCAGCTCTGGCCCTTGTAACAGTCAGGGGGATGACTTTGGTGATAACATTTTTTGGCGTTGTTGTCGGTGACGGAAGTGAAGATATCTTTTCTGGGAGAATGAAAACGATGATATATAGCTTTAGATGGTGAACTGAAGTTGGACACCTTATTACTACTCATCTTTCACCATGGAGAATCCATTGTTCAAATATTCATAGGAGACTCCACTGGTTGAATATCCTGAATGGCATCAAATGATTGAATGAAAGCCATTGTGGCTGCAAGGTTTGCTCCTTTGAATTTTGTTGACATTAAAGTTTTCCTAATGTTGTTCATGCTATGGATATTTGGGGAGACTACCTTCCACGATTCATAGAAAGCGAGGATAATCCTTCAGATCACCTCATCAGATTTCATCAATGTGTGGCTCAGCTAAATATACATTAGGAAGATGTTCTCATGAAAATGTTTGTGTACTCATTAGAAGGGGATGCTCATGAATGGTACTGATATTTGCCTCCTTCTAGCATGTCTTGTTTAAAATAATTTCATATAGCATTCCATCATCGATGTGAAAATCATTTTTCCCAGGAACTTCTTCTTGCACATTGTTGTGAAGAATTTCATTTAGATATTCAACTTATTTATTCTTTTAGTAGTGAGGATGGAAGTGAATATATTAATGAAGATATGGAGGAAAATGTTCTTTCTATTGCTACTTCCCAAGAAGAAGATCTTCAAGATCTAGTTGATAATAATATCAATGATTGCATAACTGAGAATGTTTTAGATCTTGCTTCTTATGCACATGTTGTTTCAAATTTAGAATATCAAATAGATTATTATGAAGGAGAGGTTTCTGATTTTCAATTTTCATAATTTTTTTCGAATCACCCTATATTCAATGAATATGATGATGACCTTGAAGTCCTAGATCAGTACATTTGTGAAGGGGTAAAGATCTGACCAGCAGATTCATGAAGACATTATTTCCATCATTCATGAACAGCCGGAACTAGTGTTTGGTAGTTATACATCTGATTGTTTTAATTAAACTGAAGGAAGGATTGAAGATTTGCAAAATCTTTTGACTCTATTTTCTTCCTTACCAATTGTTGAAAAGTAGTTTTCAGAAATCATCCAGCCATTTCATGAGCATAAATGTAATTATAAAATCAGTTTGCAGTCACTTTCAGTTTCATTTGAGGAATTGAAAAAAAGCATTGAAAACTTTGACAAGGAGAAGATTTCAGCTCAAGATATTAAGGGCCATAAAGATAGTTTGCAGTTTTTCCCTATCTCATTTTCATATTCGGAAAATAAAGATATTGGTTTCATAAAGGGATCAATTAAAGTTGAGGATATTCCAACACAGTTCATTTATTTTGTCCAACAAGACAAGGTAATGATTGGTGATTTTCATGACTCAATGGTCATCTATATGGATTCGATGTTGGACAACTAAGAGGGGAGGGTGAATTAGTTGTTACCGTGCTTAAACAATTGTGTTTCTTTTAAATTATTTACAAGGAACTCAATGATAATCACAATAATGCAGGGAAACAAGCAATGGCACATTCAGCATCAGTCACATATATGAGATACACAGAGACAGATATTTCCCAAGGAAACCTATAAAGGGTAATAACTTCTTCTTCTTTATATGATAAGTAATATTTACATTATTTACATTATCATACATATGAGCACCAACTCATTGTGAGGCTACAACCTCTGTTTTTGCAAGCTGCAACTTGTTGAGAGCACTAACTCTTTGTTTTCTCTAGCACCCACTAGAAGGAAGCACCAACTCCCTGGTTTCTCTAGCACCAACTAGAAGGAAGCACCAACTCCCTAGTTTCTCTAGCACCAACTAGAAGGAAGCGACAACTCCCTGTGTTCAAGCACCCACTTGAACCTCTAAGGACACCAGTCCTCCCTAACACCTCCCTACCACACTGATTTATGAATATGTGTTACTGAAACTTATTACAGTGATATAATGTTCAACCTTCCCATTCAATGCACCTTTTGTCTTCTGTCCATTTCAGCTGCTGCACTCCACCTGCTTCTTCACACGTGCATCACTTTCCTCAGCAACAACCCCCTCTCTTCTTCTTTTTTCACATTCTTATACACCCTCTTCATCTTGTGCATACTCTCTATGAAATGGTTCTCCATCATCTGCATGTCGAGTGCTCTGCCTCATCATCATGGAAACTCTTCAGCTTCTCTGTTTGTTAAGCCCATCTGTCCATCATCATTGGGTGTCATGATCAAATTCCTTCACATCACGGGCAGTTGAGATTCTTCATCTTATGTTGTAGTCGACCTCAACCTCAATGTCGTAGTTAACGGCTTCAATGCTCTTCCAGTTGTCAATACCCTCCACGAACAGTCTTTTCTCCTACTGGCAGATTCTTTGTGACCCTTCGGTTCCTCTGAAAATCACACAGAAGTATCTTCGATTCCTCTGGCAGAAACCATCAATGGTTTCTAGCAATTACACTGAGAAGTGCTACAGTAGCCCTCTGATCTTCTTCAGTTTCATCTGCACCGTTGGATTAACTTCTCTAAATCTTGCGTTCATTTTGGCATTCCGCTCTTTGGCATTTTGGGATCACCGTGGTGGAGGATTTTAGTACTCTCCATTTCCTGACCCCCGAAACTATGAAAAGGAGCTTGTCTTCACTAACTCCTTCCCCCATCTTCCGTCGATGTGACCAACGGTTGTGACCTCATCCTTAGTCGAAACTGCATTTCACAATTTCGTGTTTCGATATTTCAGCATTTCGGCACTCTTGGTGGTGAAGTCTTTCGACACTTCAACTCCCGGTATCCGGAACTCCAAAATGGAGTCATATCAACGGTCCGGTACTCCAGCATTTTTCATTTCGGCGAATTGGCATTTCGGTATTCTTGTGGTGAAATACCTTGACATCTCCAACTCCCGGTATCCGAACCTCTAGTGTGTGGTTTGTGACATTTCGCGACTTCGGGTTTCGCAATTTCGGGACTCCTGTAATGAAGAGTCTTCACTCTTGACTCCTCCTACTCCCAGTATCCGAAACTCCGGTATGGATTCTTTATCATTTCACGACTTCGGGACTCTTTATGATGAGATTCTTTGTCATTTCCATCTCTTGGTATCCGAAATCCCAGCATCCAATACTTCGAAATGGAGTCGGATCAATGGTCCACGATCTCCTCGAACCAACGTCTCAGATCATTTCTCCATTTTTCATTTCTCAATTTCGACACTCCTATTGATGAGAGTCTCTGACATCTCCATCTCCCGATAACCGAAATCTCGATATTCAATACTCCAAGTGGTGCGCCTGTTTCAATATTTTTCATTTCGGCACTTCGGGAATCCTGATGATGAGAGTCCTGACATCTCTATCTCCTGGTATCCGAAACTCCTATAGCCGAAAATTCGAGTGATTCGCCTGTTTCGCGATTTCAGGGTTTCTCATTTCGCGACTTCAGGACTCCTGTGTTGGAGAGTCTCGACTCTTGACTTCTCCATCTCCCAGTAACCGAAACTCCGAAATGGAGTCTTCGTCGAGGTGCCTGTTTTGGATTTTTTGGGGTTTCGCATGTCACCTTGCTCATTAAAGAGTGTGCAAGTTCTCCTGGATCCAATGCCAGTCAGACCTCTGTCTCAGATCTGAAGTTCATCAGGAAATCTTAATGAGATCCATCGCTGCATACTCTGATCTTGTTGAGCTTGCTCTGCATCATATTCCCAAAATACTTCTAGAGCCCACCTGACACATCCTTCCTATACTCAAGCCCTTGCTCTGCATCGTCTTCCCAAAAGACTTTTGGAGCCCACCTCGCACATCCTTCCTGTACTCAAGCCATCATCATTGTTGTACTTTCCATCAATGACAAGCATACACTGCCCGTAAAACATGCCAACAATCTCCCCCTTTGGCATTGATGGCAACCCTGAGCGTCTTCGCTAATCCGTTTGGACCTCCAATTGTAGCATCTGGCCCGGACCACTCCTTTTCTCATCCTTTGACATCAATGTCAACGAAAACATGCTCCCCCGGAGCTGTTGCAGCAATTTTTAGGAGGCATTAGATGTTCAAACAATACAAAACTCCCCCTAACAAGATGGACTCTCTTAGGTGTGAGACGGAATGACACCCAGCTTCTGTCAGAGATATTCAAAAGGTTTCTTAGCTAGGGGTTTAGTAAAGATGTCTGCAATTTGTTTTGTGGTTGGAATGTACTTAACCTGAACAACCTGATTGGTGACCTACTCTCTCAGAAAATGGTATTTTATGGGTATATGCTTGGTCTTGGAGTGGAATACTGGATTCTTAGACACACTGATGGCACTTGTGTTGTCACAATGAATTGGGATCGGTGCAGCGTATTTTACTTCCAAGTCTGCAAGTGTTTGAATCATCCATAATACCTGAGTGCAACAGGTAGCATCAACAATATACTCTGACTCTGTAGTTGATAAACAAATGGAACCCTACTTTTTACTAAGTCATGCTACTAATGAGTCACCCAGGAAGAATACTCCTCCACTGGTGTTTTTTCACTCATCAACATAGTTTACCCAATCTGCATCTGAATAAGCAGTTAACTGAAAATTCTGATTTCTGGGATACCATAGACCATAAGTCATTATTTCTTTCAAATACCTTAATATTATTTTGACAGCTTGAAAATGACTCTGTTTAGGTGCAGACTGAAATCTTCCTACCATTCCAACAACATGCATTATATCTGGGCGGGATGTTGTGATGTACAGCAGGATACCTATCATTGACCTATATGATCTTTGATCAACATCAGGTGAGTCATCATTCTTGCTTAATTTGCATCCAGTAACCATAGATGTACCCACAGGTTTGGAGTCTTCCATTTGAAATCTTTTCAACATTTCTCTTAGATATTTTTCTTGAGAAATGAACATCCCTTCAGACCTTTACGTAATTTGTAGACCAAGAAAAAATTACAGTTCTCCTATCATGGACATTTCAAACTCAGATTCCATGGCAGAAGCCCACCATTGTATCAATGGATCCTTATTACATCCAAAGATGATGTCATCTACATAGACCAATACGATGACCAAATTATTATCCTCTGCTTTAACATACAGATTGTTGTCAGTTGTTCCTCTCTTGAACCCTTTGTCTTTGAGATACATATCCAGTCTGTGATACCAGGCTCGAGGGGCTTGTTTTAAACCATATAAAGCTTTCTTCATCTTGCATACTAAGTCAGGGTTATCAGACAGCTTGAAACCCTCTGGTTGTTCCATATAGAATTCTTCACTTAAATATCCATTTAGAAAAGCTGACTTGACATCCATTTGATAGACTTTAAACCTTTTATGACAAGCATAGGCAAGAAACATTCTGATAGCTTATAATATTGCTACGGGTGCAAATGTTTCATCAAAATCCATTCCTTCTATCTAAGCATATCCTTTACAGACTAACCTTGCTTTGTTCCTGAAAACTTGTCCTTGCTCATTCAACTTATTCTTAAAGATCCATTTGGAGCCAATGACATTTTTATCTTCCGGTCTATGAACCGTCTCCCACGTATTTTTTTTCTCAATCTGATCAAGTTCATCATTCATTTCTTTAACCCAGTGGTCATCTTTGTTGGCTTCATTAAAATTCTTTGGTTCCAGCATGGATATGAAGGCTATATGAGATTGTTCGGTGTTTTTGATTAGCTTTCAACTGGTTTGTACACCTTTGTCTTTTTCTCCAATTATCTTACTTGCAGGATGATTCTTTTGAATGATTTTGGAGGAGGAATTTGAAGTTGACTGCTGATTTGAGTCTGACTGAGTGTATGTGGCTTCATCTGATTTAGAGTCTTCGTTTTCTGATTCTTTGACCTATTCATATTCATCTCTAATTGTGTCTTCTGTAGAAGACTCATTTCTATACATCTCTCTTGTTGGGATTCCTTCACCAACTTTTACATCTTCATATGCCTCTTATTATAGCATATGTATCCTTTACTGTTTGTAGCATACCCCAAGAAGATACCTTCATCATCCATGTCATCATATTTGCCAAGGTTCTCATCATTATTCTTTATGTAGAATTTAAACCCAAAGACTTTGAAGTGTTTAATTGAAGCAAGTCTCCCAAACCACAGTTCATAAGGTGTCTTGTCACTTTGTGGTCTGAGGTGGGATTTGTTAAGAACATGGAATGTTGTGTGTATTGCTTCTACCCATTAGGTTTGACCAATGTTCTTCTCATTCATCATTGACCTAGCCATCTCCTGCATTGTTCTATTTTGCCTCTCAACTACTCCATTTTGTTGTGGAGTTCTTGGGATTGTGTATTCTCTCTTGATCCCATGCTTGTCACAGAATTCCTTGAAGTCACTTGACATAAACTCTCCTCCTCGGTCTGATTTTATTACCTTTAACCTCTTACATGTTTGAGTCTCAGTTAAATCCTTAAATATTTTAAACTTCTCAAGTGCTTCAGCCTTTTCCTTGAGAAAGGCAACCCAAGTAAGTCTGGAGTAATCATTGATAATCAGCATGAAGTAGTTTTCTTTCCCTATGCCTTCCTATATTGATGGTCCACATAAATCCATATGAACTAGTTGGAGTGGTTTTTTTGTTGAAGTAAAGCTCTTGGACTTAAACTGTGTCATGTTTTGCTTCCCTACTTGACAGGGTTTACACATTGAATCTTGGAGCTTTGATATTCTCAGAAAATCTTTACTGCCTCAAGTTTTTTGAGTTTGATTAAGTGGTCAAATTTAGATGTCCAAGTCTCCTATGCCATAACCAGCTTTCATCATGTCTTCTTAGATGACATTCTTCTCTATTTTCTTTCAGCACATATACATTATTTTTTGTCTGTATGCCTTTGGCCACCACTTGTCCTGAGGTTACAGATTTTATCTTGTAGTCCTTGGACATGAACACCACTTCAAATCCTCTGTCACACATTTGACTTACACTAAGTAGATTATGTTTCAGCCCATCTACAAGTAGAACATCTTGGGCTTTTCCTTTTCCATTACTTAAACTCACCACCCCTTTGCCCTTTATTTTCCCTGGAGCATCATTTCCAAAGGTTATGTTTCCTAATTTTCTTTCACTTAAAGATAGAAACTTGCCTTTGTCTCCCATCATGTGTTTGGAGCATCCACTGTCTATATACCAAGGGTTCATTTTTCTTTGAGTGGACAATACTAATCCACACTTGTCACTTTCCTTCTTCTTCCAAAACTTGACATTTTCAGCAAGGGATTTCGAATCTGGTTCATAGTTCCTTAACCGACAGTCAATATATTTATGTCAAAGTTATGACAGGTGTAGCATTCAATCTCATTATTCAATAGGTCAAACTTATTGTTGTAGTGTTGTCTACTCATTGACTGTTGATTATTTCTTGGCCTCCTTAGTTGCATGTCCCTTGACTTAATTTGGCAATTTGCAGTCTGTGAAGGATTGTTACTTGGTTGTATCGTTCTTTGTTGTGGGAAGTATTTATTCCTTTGAAATCTTAATTGCTCATGTCTAAGTCTTAAGGAACAATTTACATCTTTGTGACCAAAGTTAGAATAGTAGAAACAATAGCCATGGAAAAATTCTTTGTACCTAGGAAATGGTTGTCTTCTTTGTGCAAATCAATTTCTTCCATGCTGATGACGTCTTTCAGCAGCAAGTGCATTATTTATTTGTTCTACAGATTCAGTTATGGAATCCTTTTCCTTACTCGGCCTGGGCGGCTGATTGTCTTCCTTTGTTTCTGCAGGTTCATTGTTGTTATTGGTTGTACATTTGACAAACTTGATGGGTTCTTCGTTTCTTGGCTTGCCACTACTTGATCCATCTTCATAACCCAAACCGGTTTTCAACTTTGGATTCTTTTGCTGATTCAGGATGGTGGCTAATCCTTCTGAGGCTTTGATACTTGACAGATTATGATTATACAAGGCTTGAAACTTCTCCATCTCTTTCCTAGTTTTCACTACTTCTTGTTCTAATGCTTCACATCTTGCCTTCTTTTCTGATAATTGTCGTTTCAGAATGTCTTCGATTTTCTTTGCCTCTTCTAATTCTACTTTTAGTAGGACAAGGTCTTCATCAGGTTTTTTATTGTCTTTCTCGAATTGTATCAGCAAGTGTCTTTGCTTTCCGTTCTTGATTCTTAGTCTGTCAATCTCTTCTAGTGCACTGATCAGTTCTCCTTCCATGTCAACCATAGCTTCTTCTTAATTAACATCACTCCCTGTGTTGTTATTATCATAATCCTCTTTGGCCATAAGTATGAAGTCATTTAGTTTATATTCAATAGAGGAGTCATTGTCTTCATCATCTGAAGGATCATCACCATTGTTTATGAAAAGACTTTTCTTCTTAAAGTTATTCTCTTTAAAGAAATTTTTGTGTTTGTACTTATCCTCATCATCGCATGTCTGATCATTTCCTTCATGGGGACATTTATTTGCAAAATGACCTATCCTACCACAGTTGAAACATTTGAAAGGCATTTTACCTTTGTATTTGCTTGATCCCTTCTTCAGTCTCTTCACAAATTTTGCTTCAATTTCATCGGGCTCAGAATCCTCATTCTTATCTACTTTAAATGATGCTTCTCTGGAGGTGCGTTTATCTTTAACTATTATCATTTCATATGCAGTCAAAGTTCCTAGAAGTTGATCAAACTCCAAGGTTTTTAGATCATTTAGTTCTTCTATAGTACATACCTTCGAATTGAACCTATCTGGGAAGAGATCTCAAGATTTTCTGAACTAAAGAAGGTTCCTCAATTGTTTCACCAAGTGATTTCATTGCATTTACCATTTCTTCTACTCTCAGAAAGTATTTTCCAACAGTTTCATCTTCTTTCATCTTCAGTTGTTCAAACTGCATTCTGTAGGTTTGAAGCTTGGCATCCTTTACCTTCTCATTACCCTCATAACTGTTAA